>ML785146.1:85423-98907 GCA_009831015.1 Picea engelmannii
TAGCTTCCATTGAATCCATCTTATTTTGTAGTTCATTTATGTCCCTATGCATTTCTTCACCTTCATCAAGAGTCCAAGTAGGATTTTTTGGAGGCTTATTTGGTGTAGAAGTTCCCTTTTTTGGTGGCATGTTGGCCAAGTATGACTTTTGAACCTTGATTTTGAGGTGGTTCTGCTAGACAATATTTCTTCTATTGTATCTCCCAAGTTTTTTCCCTTATGGGTATGAAACTTTCTTTTATGCAGTTCTTTGATATTTCTTCTCTGCAATGCCACAGGTTTGATCAAAATTGGATGTGTCAAGTGGAATTTACGGTAACTTCCCCACAAATTGCCGATTTTTGCCCTTTCGAGGAGATCTCACTTGTATAGAGTGCCCCAGACATAAAAATTGATATAAAATTCTAAAACTCACACCAGAAATACTAAAGACTGCCCTTGATCCAATGAAACTAGTCCCACATAATTTGGATACTCTAGGAAGAAGTTATGATTGTTTTACCTGGAACACCTTCTTGAGACTAGTCAATAGGACTAGTCAGATACCCTATCTTACACAGGGTGTATCTACAAATTTAAGATGACACGGAAGCTGAAATTTTTACCACAGATACCTTACTAATTTCTGTAAATAGCCTCCATATTTCAGGGTCTGAAACGTTACAGAAAAGGTTTTATAGCGAAAATGCTGCAATGAATCAATTCAGGATGATTCTGGAACCCTATCTTGTACAGACTGTATCTCCGAGAGTATAATGCCTCAAGAGATGAATTTTGAACCCAACGTACCTTGATACGTCTACTAAAATTCTCCAAGCCATTCCTTCTGAAACATTGTAGAAAAAAATTTATGGCGAAAATGCCAAGGTGTCTCAGATGTAGCAGCGAAACCCCAAGACCTTGAGCTTTGATACCATATGTTAAGAACCAAATATCAATATAGCATAGAAAATCCTCAGAAAAAGTACTCAACGCCTTGAAAGAGAGATAATTTCAGATAATAAGCCTCTTCGAGGGGGCAACCTCCTTTTACCCCACTTAAAAGTTCAAGTACAAGATGATTCAAAATGAAAATGTCTCCTTGGTATATATAAAAGATTAGGAGGTATAATTACAACTAATGGCCTAAATCCGACATAAATAAAATAACATTACTAATATAATATGCCCCAATTAAGGGGTAATGAGCCAATATTAGGGCTTAACAGTTCCACAATGAAATTCAGATCTTAAATAAGCGACTTGGGTATCCACGCTGTAAATAAACATCAACCACTTGCCAACGCCAGATTAACGTAAAATAATGCATTGGCAAGAAGGGCTATTGGGTATGGAGCCAAAAGTAAGTCTCACTATACTGTTTGAGATTAACATGTTTCTCGTTGTTTCTTATTAACTTTTAGACAAGATCTTGAGTTCAAAACCTCTTTAAACTGAGGGTTCCTGACATTAGTTAGACATTCCAGTGCTTTCGTTATGATTTTAAAGCTAATATTATTGACTTTAGTTAACATAACTATTACTCTTTAATGGAGGCCGCAATGCCACACTTTTCAACCAGGTTTAATGTTGGATGTGATAACTCATGCAAAATAACATGAAGCTGTATCGTGAGCTAACCATTTATCGTGAGAGTAAACTTTTGGCATAAAATCGAATGAGAAAACAAAGAAGATACATAACCTACCAATCCTTGAATGCTTCACATTAAACCATTAAGACATCAGAGTTGTATGGAATTTCACATTTGTAGTGCCTGCAAGAAATAGACAGAAAAAAGGCATTTCGTTAAAGACACATCTTGGAGGTCGACAGATCGAAACCCTGAGAGGTGAAAACGAAAGAAAAAATTTCACAACAGATCTCACTGACTTACACAGCCACCCTATCGGGAGTGAACCCTCTGGTTGCAACATTGTATTCAAAGTGGCAGAAATAGTCTTGGGAGTCGACATTGTCTAGTTTGGTGTAGTTCTTGAAAGTATGCACACTGCATTTCCCCTCAATTGTATCGACGCTCTGCTCATCGAAATGATATGAAAGGAAGAGCTCCTTTGCACCGTGGAATTGGCGATGACCTCCTATAGACTCCTCCGATCGATAATACCACCGCACATGGACCTTCACAAGGTTTCCCTGACAATCGGCTTCTATCTTCTCCACCCTAGCTATGTATGGTGGCTTCTGGGCATCCTCAAGAGTTGGCACACATCACAGTCCCCGACTAAATAAGCTATGTTTCAAGCTATGTATGGTGGCTTCTGGGCATCCTCGACATGCATCATGTCCTGCAAGCTATCCTTCAATGGCCACAATGAGTCATCGACTGCAGTGATAACCATCGACTGCAGTGACATGTCAAGATGCCCGTTGAGCTCGAAAATTGATGTAGTAGAGGTTACTTCCAAGTAATGAGATGAGCCCATATGTCTGCATTTATGAACTGTTGTCATCTCGACAATAAGAGTTCTGTTTGAATAGCCAATGGGATGTTGCCAAAAAAGGATTTTAAATAATTGAAATAAAAATAAATAAATCTATTGCTAAAGTGTGACATTAGAAAACCATATAAATTTTTGGTCAATGCGTGGATTAATATGTAGTCAATGGCGAACTAATCGCTATATGCCAACCTATCATCGGGTATAATAAGAAATAAAGTGAGACATCGCTATATATTATTATTGATATGAAAACAAAATATTATAAATTTGGTTATAAATATCATACATATACTATTGATAGGTGTATTATTATAAATTTAGTTATAAATATCATACACATACTATTGATAAGTGTATTCTTGACCTAAACCATGTTACTAAGAAACAAGAGGTGCAAGGCAGCATAGTCCCTGTCCTTTGATAGGTTTGAAAATTGATGATAATGATGATTTAAAACTATAATAATGTTTTTGAATTAAATAAAAAATGGTAAAACTTTTTATATTATTAGTTATATTTTTGAAAGGAGGCCAAAGTGAATACCTCAATATGAAGAACCCACAACCAAGCTAGCTTGCGTTACTTGTGGTGAAATGCACCACCAAGCTCAATGTCGTTCATAATGGAAGAATGGAAGAGAAAGAATGTGTATAGAGCTTCAAGCATGTTTGCAAGATTTGCAAGAGAATATTCGCCTGTGGGAGGGCTCTCGGTGGACATATGAGAATTCAAGGATCCACAATAGCAACTTCTTTTGATTTTAATGAAGAATTCAAGGATCCACAGTAGAAACTTCTTTTGATTTTAATGAAGGATCCTCAAAAACTAGAGCCAAGCGTACACTAGTACCCAGCTTTGGAAAATATGAACAAGAAGCTTCATTTGGGGTCGATCTGCATCAACAACTAAGTAATGGCACGATGTACGATCTGCAGCCTAATCACAAGCGGAATTGGAGCTATGTAGATCTGGAACACTCTTGGAGCCTGCAGTCTAAGAAGGCGATATAGGGGATAAGCTCTCTGAACGAGGTAGAGGGCTCTGACGACGAGGCAAAGACTTAATGAATACACTAATTATAGGTAGCAAGGACATTGAAAACAATAGAAAGCAAATCCAAAACTTGATCAAGATCAAATTGCAAATATCAATGCTCGCCGTCACCCTAGCACCAACACTTTGAAGTGGAAAGCCAATGGGAAGATAGAAAAATAAAGTTTTTTAATTTATTTTAATTTTAATAAAAGAACCACCTAGGTTTCCCTAAATCCAACATTGTAAATGTTGGAAAAAATTTAAGTCAAACATAGAGTTAATAGGTTGTCAATGACAGACTCATTGTTATAGTCGTGCTGAAGGCAGGGACTAATAATGGTTATATGTTTTGTTTTCATTTTATAAATTTTGGGATGACTTGGTGGTAATAAAAACACAGACAGTAGGAGCAGTTAGTCATTCAACTGATTTATAAATTCCTACTCGTCTTATTGCACAAAAGCCGAATAAACACATTAGATGAATGTTTAATCATGTCGCATGGTGGGAGCATATATGACATGTTAAGCCTGAAACCATTCCCACTTTTAGCAAAAAAAAATGAGCTCGAAAAATATAATCAGACTTCAATATTTCAATTTCAAATGGTATACAATGGATACAATAAGACAATAAATCCATTTCGATCATTTATTTATTACAGTTGCATCGACATTATAAATTTGCATGAAGGCAATTTAAAGGAGTGCATAAGATATTTTGCTCATGGCATGAAGGGAGGATAAAGTTAGTTCACACATTAATTATAATATATAATATTTGACAAATTTTTATCCCCTTTTTAATATGTTAATAATTTATTTAATCTTTCCAACTAAATTCGGCTTTTGCATAAATGTTAAAGCAACACTCCTACAACATTTTTATTAAAATAAAAAAAATACTTCTTATTTCTTGTTTCTTGATCATGACATTCAAAATTAGCATTAATGGTTAATGTTAAAGCCCACATGCACATTCCTTTTCAATATTATTATCCACATTGATCCTCTCAATCATTTATTCCCTTGTCATAACTTGTCACCACCCGCGAGCTTAGTGTCATGTTCAAGGGTATTGATGGTGGTATAAACAACATTTTATTTATATATTAAGAAGACACGACTCATTCCTTTATTTTTTGTTTTATAATGTTTGACATGATGGTGGTATAAACAGTGTCCACACATACCCGGTAAATTCTTATATATGTGTATTTAATGTTTTCTTGTTTTAAATATTAAAATTTGTATGCAGTTTTTGTTATAATACTATGCTTAAAGAAATAAATTTCCATGTCAATCAAGCAACAATATTACATGTATAAAATTTTCAATGCGAGTTGATAATCTCGTGGAAGATTTGTACTAGAATTATTGATTGTTAATTTTCTTCACAGGACATGTGGAATGTGACTCCAAAACTACAACTTTTGGTGGAAGAGCCCCAAGAGTACACTTTCTAGATAACATTGGCTGCTTTAATTGTATGCCGAGTATTGATTTCATAAAAGTATTTTGATTTTTTCCATGCCTAATAAATGACCAACACTGGATTTTGATTTTTTCCATGCCTACTTGTGTATAGGTTTAGGGTCTATCTAATTTATGTATTTAATTGCCAACCGACATAGTGGATTTTCTTTGAATAGGACAACTCTTTACAAGCCATATGGGCTAATGGTCCTGGTGAAAGGCGATTGATAATGTTAGCGTTCTGGCAATTTTTTGTAGTCTATAGACTACACCTTTCAAATATCTAATAATGTTTATGTAATAGTATAGTTCAAAAATGTCATTGTAACTTGTAACATTTGATTCAACAATTGTTGTGATTTAACTCCCTATGTGTGCAGGTGGTATCACCTCGGTCAAATTTGGCTATGATTGTTGCATTGTCTACATTCTGACTATGTATTATTTTTATATCTGCCTCACATTCTATCTTGTATGTACTCCATCGTATAATATAACTGTGCCATTTTCTATTCTATTTGTTGTTCATTTCTAACCTATTCATTGTGCTTCCTATCCAAGGCTTTTATAGAAACACAAAAATATTAGATTTAATTTTCTATGCTATGTTCTTGCTGTACATCTCCCTTCTTTTAGCACTTTTATGTTCTCTGAGAGCATTGCCCGCTCCTAAAATTTTTCAACAATAATCTTGAAATGAGAAAACTCAGGGTAACATCGCCAGATGAAGGACGTCAGATGCATCGGGATGCATTGATCCAGTTAAAGTTAGGGAACTTACAGGAAATCCACGAACTGTTTTCAAAATATTTGAACAAAAATCTTCGAAAAAATCAAATAAATTAAAAGGAGGTTTTTTCAAAGAAACGTTTCAGACGACATCCAGGATACATGGGCTCGATCATCTGGAAACTGATCGTATTGATCTGGTCCTCTAGTGCTCCAATCAAAAGATTAGGATTAGGATTGGAGTCGTTGCTGTAGAAATAATAAGACCCACCTTGGCATGCAATGAAGTCGGGATGAACAACAATGGAAGGCAGAGATGAGGCTCTATCATGAATCCGTTGGGGAAAGCGGGAGCCATATCCCACCATGTATGACAGTATCAGAGGGTTCTCTCCTAATATATAATCAATCTGCATTAGATGCACGCACGTCAAATAAATTCATTAAACCCTTTTCAGAAATGCTCCCCTGGATTTGCAGCTTGACTATCATTTCTTGATTTCTAATCATCATTTTGAAGCAAAAACCACTGCTGTACCTACCTGTCATTTTGCGAAGGCCCGAAGTTTGGCCGGAGTTGCAACTTTAGACACATCGCTCAACACTTGGCATACGCTAAAGCCAAAAACGACATTGATGTCATCCTCTGCATATTACTTGCATTAGATTTGTATATGAGTCCACCTGCAAAACGACACATACTTCAATCAATCAGCTTCACTTTCCACATAATGAAAGTAATTCCCTGCCCGGTCCTCCAACCAACAAACAACCTACAACCCAAAATAAATATAGAAAAATGGGTCGATGGGAATTAATAACCTGGCGTGTACTGAACATGTGAATCAGATGTTTCAGGTAAGAGGCTACAAATGAAACTGTCAGCGCATTCCTGGTATGATTCTAAGATCGATATATTCTCCCACAAATAATCCTGAAAACACTCGCATACAAGTAAGTATAGATAGCTTTGTAAATTCAATTACAGTTGATATAAGCACTGTGAACTAGTAATAACCTTGGAGATAAGCACATTAATGCCATCATGCTTATTTTCCCAACTGAATTCGTCAATGCTGTCATTAGCTCCAGGTGTCTTTCCATTAGCTTGAATGTACTAAAGATAAAAGAGTTAAAATCCATGAGAGCATAGATGCACAGGAATAATCACACAATAATTCAATATATTGCACACACACATACGTACATATATAGTTGGATACAGATTCAACTGATTCCATATTAGGAGGGAGTGGTTGAGAAAATATCTCAACAGCCTCCTACAAATCTTCAACCAACCCCAAATTAATCATTAATTCTAACACCCTCCCTTAATGATTACATTACAAATAAACCACATATTACAATTCTTAAATCACAACATAGATCTCCGTCTAGTCTGGTCTTCATCAGCTCCTACACCCACTCTGATGCCTCTGAATTATGCTCTTTCTTCGAGCTTACCATTCAACTCATTTAAAGCATAAATGCTTCAGACCAGCATTCATGAACTTGTACAATGGACAATTTGACAACTCGGCTCATCGGGGCTTCCGTGATAAAAGATGTCAATTATTGATGCATTCTATGAACTTGTCTTCATTTGTCGGATTTTTTCTTTCGGCTATCCTTCAGTGTCTAGAAGAGCAGTTTGGATACGGAATGTCCTCAACATTCAATTATACAAGGTGACTTCCAATAAGAACAGTTGTTCTTGAAACCGAGGCTGCCAGCTTATATCAAGATACAAGAGTTCCTACTTCTTTTTCAACATAAGTAGCACTCACACAAGATCTGAATCCATCATCTTGGATCTTCGTTCTGCACCTGCAACTTGTTAGAGTAGTCAATTCTAACAATCTTTGCTCTTTACACATTGAGTTGACTAGACTCAATATGTTTCAAATTCCAAGATCTCATACAATATTCAATGCATATTCATTGAATTCATAATCTCTCAAACTCACTAAACTGTAACTCACACATACTTGCACAACACGCATAGATACATATATATAAATATAAGTAGAAAAATAAATAGACAGTGACTCTTTATGGTGGCTCTTCCTTCCTTTGGTCAGCACGAATTAGTGGCTGGCTAATCGGTGGCTTCAACGGGCATCGAACAATCGGAATGACTAAAATAAGAAGAGCATCTGGAAAAGCTCCAAGCACTGGCAGAAACAAGCCTCCGATAATACCAGGTCCCATGACTTCCAACAGAAGCTCACTTCCATTCGATAGAAGAGACGCCGCCAAGTACTTCAGGTATCCATAAACCGCAAGCAAGAACATATTTCCCACCGCAGACTTAGTGCAGGGCAAGAATCCATAGCTTTCCTCACACGCAGCAGAGTTATTAGTTGACAACTTCGAGTTCAAATCTTGTTGCGGCCAATTCTCCAAAGTAGGCTTCACAATGAATCCCCAAGAAGAAACTGCATCGTCAACTCCGTCGGAAGCCATGTTCGCCCCGCGATCGATTCCCGTAGGAAATCCCCGTTCGCTGCGAACGCAAGCGTAGTGCAGCAGGAGCACCAGGACAACAAATAGCTTCATCGTGAATCCGTCAGTTCCGTCAGTTCTCTACTCAGATCTATGAATCGTGAAGGTCCAATATTCAATGCCATGGGATAACAACAATCATAATGACGACGGTCTTATCTCCCAAACTCGCTGCAGTACTGACGGCTCAATGTATTAGCAGTCTCCTTACGCAGTGGCTCTACTCGAAAACATACAAAAAATAATAAACTCACTCAAAAATAATAATATACTTTCGCGCTAACCTACTCCTACAACGGATTCATCTCACATTGCTCTCATATCTTCCTGGGCACTCCGTGAGGAGCTAAGCCCAACTAGGCTCTGATACCAAGTTAAAATCCATGAGAGCATAGATGCACAAGAATAATCACACAATAATTCAATATATTGCACACACACATACGTACATATATAGTTGGATACAGATTCAACTGATTCCATATTAGGAGGGAGTGGTTGAGAAGATATCTCAACAGCCTCCTACAAATCTTCAACCAACCCCAAATTAATCATTAATTCTAACAAAAAGGAGTCGTTGATCGATGCTTTGTGCAGCCACCCACATCAATTCATCCTGGAATCAACATTATACACTGTAAATTCATGTATGTTTTTTGACGAAACTTTTTTAAGCTGAGAAATAATTGGACGTATAGAAAACTAACTTGGTATCAGCTATAGTCGCAGTAAAATGGACAAACTGCTGACTTGAGGCTGTCATTATAAGGTCCCCTATATCTGTCTGCAAAATCGAAGAGCTACGGAGTACAGACAGACATAATGCGTATCATGCATTTATACAAAGAGGAATCAAAGTACATTGAATTAAATCTGCAATTGGGTTATTAGTGGTAAACGAGGCGCATATTTTTCCTCACTTGAATTGCAGTGTGAAACAGAGGTTGGGAGTAAGCCAAGTCGGATGTTTGAAAAACGATAGACCACCCCACATGGACAATCTTTCTTCCCAACTACCCAAAACTACTCAAGTCCATCTCTAATACTTCTCACAACACAAAAGGGTAAACTGCGGACAACCCTTTACAGAAGATAAAATCATACAGAGGATATGCGCAAATCCCATCTTCATACATTTCCCCGGTTTATTGTGAATGATTAGAAGGACAGAAGCCTGCAACTCATATAATAATAACTTAATTATATATTACATAGATATTACAGCATCACATGCATGGGATAGCAGGGATACCATCATTTATTTGTTCATAGCTTGACCCATAGGAGGCGCTGTTGCATCCGTTGCCTGAGATGGGTTGTGCTTTTTCAGATTTTCCACCCAGCGTGCGTGTTCAGATCCACATTTATAACATAAGAAACAATGAAACCAAGTCCAATCTAGAGTTATCCCATCAATTTTGTGGAAATAAATAGAAGATCACCTACCGAGAGCGGGCGGGGATCAAAGCCTCTGTTCTTCAGTTCTCTGTATTCCTGGGACAGAGCACAACACTCGCAAAAGCAGTCTCCACAAGGTTTTTCTTCCAAGTTGAATTTGGCACGCAACTTCTTTCTGTAAAAACATGAATAACAATAGGGGCAGCCCAGAAAATACACCCTAGCTTCCAATTCGAATTTGGCGCGCAACTTCTTTCTGTAAAAACATGAATAACAACAGGGACAGCCCAGAAAATACACCCTAGCTATGTACGGTGGCTTCTGGGCATCCTCGGGAGTTGACACGCATCACAGTTCCCAACTATCCTGGGAGTCGACACTCATCACAGCTATCTTTCAAGCTATGTACGGTGGCTTCTGGGCATTCTCAGCACACATCACTTCTGGGCTATCTTTCAATGGCCACCACGAGTAACAGGATTGCCAAATGACAGCACAAAGATACTGAGAAGGGTTTTGATCTGCAGTGCATCGACTGCAGTAACATCTATGAATAGCCGTTAGCTCGGTAATAAGAGGTTTATTTGAACAATCAATAAGATTTTGTTATCGACTGCAGTGACATCTATGAATAGCTGTAAGCTCGGTAATAAGAAGTGCGTTTGAACAATCAATAAGATTTTGTTAATTTGTTTTTTAAATAATTAAAATAAATAAAAAAAATTAATTGTTAAAGTGTAACATTAGCAAAACCTTATAAATTTTTGGTTAATGGGTGGATTAATACGTAGTCAATAGGGAACTCATCTATATATCAACGCTCCTCCCAAACTTGAACTGGAGACATTTAGTGTGTTAGACTGAGTTGATAGCCAACTACACCACGGCCCATGTTATTAACTTTAGAGACTGACATGAATATTAACCATATCAAGGCTACCTGTTATGGATTTAAGGCCAAAAGTTCACACAACTATCCCATTCTCACTCTTCCCACTGTAATGAATAGTTCACACAACCATCCCATTTCCACTCTTCCACCTGTCACCATCCAGCTTGGCCTTCTGTATGTCGTCTGTTTGAGTGAGACCCATATTGCCAGTTCTGAATTATATATAGGTAGCTCTAGATTGTGCAATCAAATCCTCCAGATTGAAATTGCATCCCACACAGAATTAAAGGCTCAAACATGAACTGGACTAGTATGTTTGCGGTATAGATTCTCTTTTTCCAACAGTCTAACCCAAATAAGACCGCGCGAATTCTGGAGAATTTTGATTGTTTACCTGGGCTCTCATCTTCTGAGGAGCGTTTTGCTGAGGATGGATTCACGCATGCTGTCCACTTAGATAGTAGATTTGAAACATACACATTTTGGTCACAGGTTTTGGGATTTTACAATTCTAGTATCAGTAGTGCTATGCATTTTCCCTACTCTTAATGTTTGTTCGGAGATCAATCAAGTCTTCATCTGCTGGTGAATTCATTCCATATACAATCGGTTGGTGAATTCATTTCATATACATTGCTAAAAGAGTGTATAAAAGTTTACTAGTGAATTCATTTCATATAAATTGCTAAAAGAGTGTATAAAAGTTTACTAGTGAATTCATTTCATATACATTGCTAAAAGAGTGTATAAAAGTTTACTATATTTGTATTTTCATAGATTTTAGTAGTATTTTCATGAATTATTTGAGACCTATTCCATTAGACTCATCTCTTCCCTCTTGTCACATTCATCCATATCATTTTTTCACCATTATTTGAGAGTTAAATTTCTGATTTAACTCCGTGCTATCAAGTGGTATCACCTCGTTCAAATTTGGCTATGATTGTTGCATTGTCTACATTTTGACGAAGTATTATTTTTATATCTGCCTCACATTTTATCTTGTATGTACTCTGTCGTATAATATAACTGTGCCATTTTCTATTCTACTTGTTGTTCATTTCTAGCCTATTCATTGTGCTTCCTATCCAAGGCTTGTATAGAAACACAAAAAATATTAGATTTCATTGTCTATGCTATGTTCTTTCTGTACATCTCCCTTCTTTTAGCACTTTTATGTTCTCTGAGAGAATTGCCCGCTCCTAAAATTCTTCAACAATAATCTTGAAATGAGAAAACTCATGGTAACATCGCCATATGAAGGACGTCAGATGCATCAGGATGCACTGATCTAGTTAAAGTTAGGGAACTTACAGGAAATCCACGAACTGTTTTCAAAATATTTTCACCATTATTTGAGACCTATTCCATTAGACTCATCTCTTCCCTCTTGTCACATTCATCCATATCATTTTTTGGCAAAAATTTCTGAATCATCACATTCATCCATATCCAGTTCACCCATCATCATGGCCCATACCCGTAGCCAAGAACAAGAGTCTCGCCTCAACACCTTGGAATCTAGTTTCCTTAAGACCCAACAAGAAGTGCAACAACTCAGTGCTACTATTGCCTCCCATGATGCCTCCATAAATGCCTCCATAAATGCATCCGTCAATGTAGCCGTGCAGTCTGCAATGGTGGAAGTCAAACACGAACTTGAATCTGTCTTTGTATCACTATGCACCAAACTCAAAATCCCTCTCGATGACTCTTTTCCTGATGCACATAAAAAGAATGAAGGTGAAACTTCTTCCCATCCCTTTCAACCCCATCACTTTCAAAGGGACATACGCCTTCCGCGGGTGGATGTAACCAAATTTGATAGCTCAGACCCCACTAGTTGGGTCACACAAATGGAACATTATTTCTCTCTCTACAACATTACAGATGACTTGGCCAAACTCCGGTATGGTGTTCTCCATCTAGATCAAGAACGCTGGCAATGGTGACAACGGAGAAAAACTTCCCGTCAAGGATATATTGCTTGGACCCAATTTGTTGCTGAGCTTTATGAATGCTTTGACACTAACACCAATCATTTGGGCCGTTTGACAAAATTGAAGCAATCAGGCACAGTCGAAGACTTCATAGCTGCATTTGAGTGTCTGGCTTTTCGAACAGAGGGCATGACTGATGCTTTCTTTCGAGAGTGTTTTATCAGTAGCCTCAAGGAGGAGATTAGGGCCCATGTCCTCATGGCTCGACCTACGACTTGGGTGGAGGCTACCAAAAAAGATAAAGAAGCACAACAAATTGTTTCCTCTCAAAACCGTAAGCCTTCCTTTATCCCGCGCCCTAAACTAGTAAACCCCACTACTCCCTCCGCCCCATTAAAAATCCAAAAATTGACCAGGGCTGAAATGGCTGAACGCCAACTCAAAGGCATCTATTATAATTGTGATGACAAATATTTCCCATGCCACAAATGTAAGGAACACAAACTCTTTATGGCCATCTCTGAGGATATTCAGGAAGAAGATGTTGACACCCCCCCTATGCTCGAGTCACCAGAAATTTCTGACATAAACCCTCCCTCCGACCCTCCTGAAGTGGAGCCAATAATTTCCCTTAATGCTCTCACCGGCTTCTCTGCCCCCCCAAACCCTCAAGCTGATCGGTTACATCAAGCACTGAAAGGTCATCATCTTGGTTGATAGTGGCAGCACCCGCAATTTTATTCATCGCCGCATTTCCCAAGAAACCCATTGCTACATCCATGCTGTCAATAATTTCCAAATCATGATTGCCAATGGTGGTTCTATGAAATGTGGTGGGCACTGTGAAAATGTGCGTCTCCAAATAGGGGACTACCACCTCAAATCACACATGTTTGCTATTGACATGGGCGGTTGTGACATTCTGTTGGGTGCCGAATGGCTAAGAACCTTGGGTCCCATTCTCATGGATTTTCAGAACTTAACCATGCAATTTGACCAAGGAGGCCACAAACATAAATTTCAAGGCATCACTGCGGGTTCTCCTGAAATCATCAGTTCTCATCGC
>ML785146.1:112669-136642 GCA_009831015.1 Picea engelmannii
TCTGTGTTTATGGTTGCATCTCTGATATATTTCTGTTATATTACTGGATATACGCGATATCTCTGTGCATTTCATTATTATATTTCCGCTCTCATTTCGTGCCGAAAATAATCCGGATCACTCAACTACTTGAATGGAATGGAGTTGGGAAATAATTCCTGAATGACCTTTTTTGAGGAGATTTTCCATTCTACGGGAACTAATGATTTCAAGGGATCCTGCTGTGATACCTTGGAAGTCATACTATTGTCCCTCCTATTGGAATTATATGGTTAATTCCTTAAAATCCACAAGTATGGGTCCCAGAGTGCGTAACCATTCAACACCCAACACAATTTCACAACCTCCCATGTCAATAACAAACATATGATATTTCAAGTGATATTGACCAATTTGTAGGCACACATTTTCACAACACCCACCACATTTCATGGAACCGCTATTGGCAATCATGATTTGAAAATTTTTGACGACATGGTTGTAGCAATTGATTTCCTGGGTAATGCAATGGTGAATAAAATTATGGGTGTTACCACTTTCAACAAGGATTATGAATTTCCAATGCTTAATGTAGCCAATTAGCTTGAGGGTTTGGGGAGCAGAAAAGTGAGTGAGGGCATGCAATGAAATCAATGTCGGTTCAACATTTGGTGGATCAATGGGTGGAGTAGTATCATCGATTAGGGGTAGCTCTTCCACAAGATAAATGTCAACCTTGTCGTCAACAACATCCTCATAAATGGCCATAACAAATTGTTGTTCCTTACATTTGTGTTTGGGAAAATATTTGTCATCACAATTATATAAAAGACCCTTGAGTTGGTGTTCAATGATTTTTTCCCGAGTTAATCTATGAATATTGAGAGGAATAAGATGATGGGTAGGATTGGTAGGGCGAGGGAAAGGAAGAAAAGATGGTTTGTGGTGCTAGGAAAAGACAACCTGTTGTGTTTCCTTGGCACATTGAGTAGCTTCCAACCAAGTCTTGGGGTAAGGCAGGAGGAACTATGCTCAAATTTCATCCTTGAGGCCATTGATAAAGAATTCCCTGAAGAAGGCATCAAACAGGCCCTCTGTTCTCAAAGCCAAGTGCTCAAATGTGACAATAAATTCTTCCACAATAACATACTTTTTCAACTTGGTCAAACGACCCATGTATTGTGTGTCGATGTCAAAGCATTCATAAATTTTTGCCACAAACTGTGTCTAAGAAACATAACCTTAATGTGATTTTCGATGCCACTGCCACCATTTCCAACATTCAAGATCCAAATAGAGGACACCATAACGAAGTTTGGCCAATTCATCAGTGATTCCATGAAAGGATAAGTGATGTTCCATTTGAGTGACCCAACCAGTGGGATATAAGCCATCAAATTTGTTTACCTCTACTCATGGAAGACACATATTAGGATGAAAGATGGGGATGTAATGAAAAATATGGGAATTGGAGGAAGTAACACTTTTTGGGTTAGAAGGTTGTTCAGATGAGGTAAGGCCTTCGGGAAAATGCATTTTTTTTCCAGAACCTTACCAACAAAGGAGTCAAGATGGGATTCAAGATGTGATGCAAGCTGGCTTGCGATGTGTGAACTGATGTCTTGCTTTAGGTCCTCTTTCATGTATTCCATTTTGCATATATGGTGGAATTAAGGTGGGTTTCAAGATATTAATTGCGGGTGTGTGCCATGGTGAAAGTGAAACACAAGAATAGGGAGGGTGGTCCACACATAAACGGGGTTACTGGTGAAAGGTACCACTACAATTATGATAAAGAGAGGAATCCAATGGAATAGGTGGGAAATACAACTGTCGGAAAGGGTGGGTGGGTCCAAGGAAACAAAGAGGCCTACACGTGAGATACCACTGCTATCAGGGAGAAAAGGGGAATCCAATGGGATAGGTCCCAAATATGGGTGTCATGAAGGGTGTCGGGTCCACAGGAAAAATAAGGATTTAAAATGATAGGTACCACAGTGACCAGGGAAAAGAGAGGAATCCAAGGGGATATGTACCAAATAAGGGTTTTGATGGGACCACTATACTCGTTTTTATTTTACTTCTGCAAAGTTATACTCCGGCCTAAAGAATACTATAGTGACTAAATGCCAAAATGTTTAACAAGAATTTTTTTTCAGGAACTTCACAACCAAAATGCAAGAGGCAGGGTTGTGCGACAAGATATATTTTTTGTTCCTTCTCTGTTCTATTCCGATATCGAGAGTTAGGGTTTTCAGGGTTCCTACAGACAAAGGTTTTCCCTGTGCTATAACTCTCTGATAGACATGCAGGGTCGAACAATAGTACTCGACCCAATATCTCGGGGCACCAACTAAGGAGGCTCGACCATACCCTTAGTCATACTACCCAATTACCTTGGTACTAGAGAGTATCTTCCCAAGTGTTGTTCTTGGTGTCACTATAGAAGTCAAATGGTCGATCGATTGATCTAGAGATAGTTTTAGGAGATCTATGGGATTCCCGATATACATGAAGGTACGTGGGAGTGATGGCCATGTGCAGATTCTGTCTGATGCGATACTAATCGAGGGGTACCAACAAGGGTTACATAGGTTTCCAACAAGGTGAAACAATTGTTTTTAAGTAACCCCATGAAACTGTTTGTATTTCTTGCATGTAGTCTTCCCTGCCATATTTTTACTCACTGAGAAATATATCTCCATGCTTTAAAGACACTGACATTACATGTCTCTACCCTGAAAAAAAAATCCCACAATTTCCATAGAGGAAAGTGCTTTGATACCACTTGTTAGGTATCAGATCTATTATAAATAACATAAAATAGAAATATTGTAGCAAATACCAGCGGATCAACAAAATGTAGAAAACTAAAACACCAACGATGATACCTTTATTGATAGAAATCAATGTTCACTTGCCTCTTCGAGGGGGAAACCCCCAACATAGCAACACTCTATTAAAATAATTCTCAAGACAAGAATTTCTCATGCCTCCCACTCTTATTTATACTAATTCTATATTCTAAAGAAAATTCTAGAGGAAAATATTTCTAGAAGAGGAAGCTTCTATTAATTCTTCTTACATTAGACTTGTTCACATTATTAAATAGGTCTTATGGACTAATGTCGGCCTTTATTACATGGAAAATATATTATTCTACCTATGTGTGGGGCCTAGAACCTCACATTTTCAACATATATCTTAGATTGAATAATCCAAGGCTAAGAAAAATGCATTGCAATAACACCCAAATTTTCAAAACAAATGCCACAAATTTTGATTGTTGGCTAGAAAAAACATATATGGAAAGTGTTACCACAAAAATCTAGCACTCCCAAATGATCTAAAATCCTAAGCATCAAGGGGATAGTTTTTTGAACTATGGAAGGCTACCCACTGTCACCACAATAACTCTTCTTCACACTTCTGGTAAACTCTTCTCCAATTCAAGAGGGACTTCCCTAAATATAATTTTGTTAAGGCTATGGAGTGGAGGCACACGATGATTTTTGAAGAGTAATACTTAACAAAATGTAGGTTGTAGCATATAAATAAAATGGAAATGGGAAAATGATATGGGAGAGGAAGGAAAGGAAGATGAGGGGACAAGCAAATGGGATGATATGGGGCTGATGTCTATCAATCATGGGTTAATGGAGTCATGAAATATTGCATGAATAAAGGGACTAGTGTGTCACAATTAACTACTTTGTATGGCTAAATAGTAACAAGAGTTAGTTTTCCACATTCAACCTTTGGATGAAAGAACTTGTTGATAAATTCATCATTTGAGTGTTAACTTAAGGTAAAAGGAACTAATTTGATGCAATTCAACCTTAAGCTTTTGCTGAAAATTAATGTGTGAAAACTTGATCTTGGAGAGATAGGGGTGCTACTCATCAAATAAATTTAAAAGTGTTGTCATATTAGGTTTAATTATAATTCCATTTTAGCAACTAGTTTTATTAGATGAAGGAAATCAAACATAATTATAAAAATAAGGAAAAAAAGAGGGATAATCTCCTTACATTTCATTACTCCTAAACAAAAAATATTTCATTAATAGGCCTTCAAATTAAAATGATAACAATATGTTTTCTACACATAATCAACAACAAAATTGATTTAGAGCACGTACAAACCCATACGATAAAGTGGATCGATGCCTCACGTTTTCATTAGTCTTCAAGAATTTGAAATACAAGGGAGATCCACATCAATGATCTCCAAGCTCTAGAATATCCCATCACCTCTTTCTTTCACAATCATCTAATTGCCAATTCCCCCTTTGAAATGGAGATAAAATCCTCTTTATATAGAGTGAGTTAAATCTCACATACAATAAAATATGTTATCCTTCTATCTAACTCAATGAAAAGTAAAACCCATATTTTAATAATGGAGTAGTTAGATCTCTTCCAAATCCAAGGATGACCATTTTACAATGTGTGAAAACTAGCCCTTCAAAGGCAATTCACCCTCATCCAAAAATAGTAATATGTGCCAAATAATGCTAATGAAAGGGGGGAACCACCAAAAATAGGCATCAAACCAAGTCAAATGCCAAGTGTCCACATGTAATGTGCCCTTGAATAATGCATGCATACAACCACTCCACATGTGTGAATTTCAAGGTAACCAACTCCTTGGATGATTGTGCAATATGCCAAATGGATGGAACTCTCCACAAGAAAGGATGTGGTCAAAACACCAAAATAGCAAGTGGATAATCTCTCCACAAGTGCACTCTCCTAGAATAATCTCCAAAAAATAGAAAGGAGACCAAATACAAGATCATGCTAAATCACATGTGTGACTATCCTCATGTGCCACACACCACCCAATAACTACTTTGATAACTAGCCCAAACAAAATAAAATATATGCCAAGTCAAAGAGGTGATGGAACTCTCCAATAAAGGTCAAAGTATGCCAAGTGTAGTTGAAATATCCATGCAATAAAGATGAGAGATCATCTGATCCAAGATCTTTTCATCAGGTGACTTATTAAAGAACTGTGTTAAATGAGCATAAACAAAAGTACACCATAAAGAAGGAAAAAAACAAAAGGAAAGAGACATAATCATGCAATATGAACACAAAGAACTTGATAAAGGAGTTCGTCCTTGGTGGACTATGTCTCCGGGTCCTGCTCTCAAATGGGTAGGTCTTTTTATTAACTCCACAAAAGAATTGAGCAAAATACATAAATATACCTCATTTTGGAGTTAAGCCACAAAATCTGTGCTTAGATCAGAAAACTAACATGATCACTGCATTCGTGGTGTCGTTTTACCTAAAAATGACTGTCTCCACGCCTTAATCCAAGCCAGACACTTTCAGGCCCCCAAGACAACCCTACCTCGATTTTTGTGCCACTGGTCCTGCAATAAATGCTAAAAAAACCTCGAACTGCGTGAAAAATATCGAAAACTATGCAAAAATATTTACTGTACGGATGCGCTCAGCTTGCCCCTTCTGCATGCTCTTCTGTGTCCTGAATGCATTGTCAAAGCCCCCTTATATACAAGTTTTCGGGTGGTTATGCCATAAGTGCATGGATGACATATTGGTTACATTAGCTAAATTTAGGCGTTCAGTTTGGCGGAGGTCTCGGGATCAAATCCCATGGAATCCCCTTTTTAGTATGCGGTTGTAACAATGCTGGCACGCTTGCTAAAACTGGCGGAGGTTACAAATTGGCGGACAAAATGGTGGAATTGCTATATTTGGAGGGAGTTGAGTTAAGCCCCAGGCGGAAAGAGCCTTATGGTCATGTGGCACAATATGTAACCAGGGGTTGGGCAAAAGGCCTAGTCCCTTTCTTTGGTTCCATTAAACCTTTATACTTTAAAATATATATGCAACATATAATAACCAAGGAAGATTGCCTGGGGGAACTTTATGGTCATGTGGCACAATACGTAACTAGAGGTTGGGCCGAAGGCCTAGCCCCTTTCTTTGGTGCCCATCAAACCTTTATACTTTAAAATATATATGCAAAATATAATAACCAAGGAACATTTATTGGGGGAACCTTATGGTCATGTGGCACAATACGTAACCAGGGGCTGGGCCGAAGGCCGAGCCCCTTTCTTTGGCGCCCATCAAACCTTTATACTATAAAATATATATGCAACATATAATAACCAAGAAACATTGCATGGTATAGTGGTTAACGTGGACTAGTGGGGCCTTTGTCTACTTGGAGGTCATGAATTCGAATCTTGGGGAGTCGATTAAATTTTTTCATATACCAACAATTGAAGGGGTGCCATGTGGAAGCCCATGATTGGGCCACGTGGCACCATATAATTTGTCCATGAAAAATGCCACTTGTCACCACATGATTCGCCCATAAAACTGACACATGTCATCACTTTACTTGCCCACTTGTCTGCCACCCTTGCCATGTCATCTTGCCAACTCAGTTGTGCCATGTGTCACCCTTGCAGTGATTCCACGTGTCAATTTGACTTTTGCCTTTTTGACCAAGTTTGACTAAACTTTGATCGCTTATAACGTTTGATCCGTAACTCTATTTGACGATACGTTTGCACCATTGAAAATCTTGCAACGCGCTCTTCGCGATCATGCTGTTTTCACTGGGTTTTAGGAACTTTGAAGTTTTTCCCTTTTGTTGTCTGTTGAAGCCATTCTGAACATTCTAAGTTGTCTTAACCTTCTCTGGATCCTTTTTAGATCACGCCTTCCCACTGAGAGCTTTTTGGACCACCAAAAGATTTCATTAATCAACTGGTAAGTGAGGGAAGAGTTCCCTCACCTTATCCTTCTCAATCCACTTTGCCTTGCTTGGATGTGTGCCCTTTAAGCCTACTCGAAGATAATCAACATCACCCCTGCATGAAGTCCTCATCCTTCTATCCATGATGATATCTTCCTGTAACTCATCCAAGTACTCAGGTGCAAACTCATCAACCGATGGTATTGAAACTTCCTCATCCTAATCCATGATCATGGGAGGTTTAAAAAGTTTCAAGTTCTCTACGTTCACAACTGAATATATCTGCATATAAGGTGGAATATCTAAACAAAAAGTATTAGTGCCACTTTTCTCCAAAATAGTGAAGGGTCCATATTAGATGGGCTTGAGTTTCTTGCCTTCACCCTTCAATCGTTCCTTACTGATATGAAGCCATACTCGGTCTCCAACCTAGAACTGATGATCAACCCTATGCTTGTCATGAATAGCTTTATACTGTGCTTGACTCTTCTCCAACTGTTCCCTGATTTCCTGGTGTATCTGCTGAATCCTCTGGATGAACTTGTGGGCTTTTTACATAAGGTATTTGTTCATCCCATAACTTAGGATGCTTGCTGCAGTAGCCTCGAAGAAAAATTTCCACTGTTCTGTTTACCACCTCTGTCTGTCTGTCGGTCTGTGGATGAAAAGAAGTGCTCCTCTTCAACTTGGTGTCCATCATTCTCCACAAGCTAGTCCAAAAATCGCCAAGGAATCGAGTATCTCGATCCGAGATAATGGACGTGGGTAATCCAAAGTGAACCCAAACATGCTGAAAAAAGAGATTAGCAGTCTACTCAATAGTGATTTGCTTTTTACATGGCATCAAGATACACATCTTGCTGAACCTATCCACTACGACATACAAATAATCATGACCCCCTCTGATCATTGGTAAACCCCCTACAAAATCCATGGAAATGATTTCCCATGGATGGGATGGAATAGGAAGTGGTGAGTATAGCCCCAATTTTCTATTAGTGGTCTTACAAGTAGAACACATCACACACCCCTTTACATATTTACTTACAATTGCTTTCATTTGAGGGCAGTAAAAAAACCTCTGCAAATGAGCCATAGTTTTTCCTACCCCAAAATGCCCAGACATAAGAGAAGTATAAGCTTATCGTATTACATGGACTCGTTCACTTGTAGGAATACATAGCTTCCTAATATGATAGAGTAATTTTCCCCGTAGACAATAATTCTCTACCTGTGCACCATGAGTTAGCTTCTCATATACTTCTTTAAAATCTTCATCGATGGCATATTGTTCTACTTAGCTATCATGAGATAAAGAAGTATTCTTCAAAATAATAGAAGTTGCAATAGGAGGTGTAGAAATCATATTGGCTACCTTGTTACTTGTACCCTTCTTGTACTTGATTACCAAATGAAATTGTTGTAGAAAACCCATCCATCTGTAGTGTCGAGATTGATGCAATTTGGTCTGTGCTTGAAGATACTGTAAGGGCTAGTGATCTGTATGTATAATTGTTTTCTTCCCTAACAAGTAATGCTTCCATTTCTTCATTCTTTGAACTAATGCATACAACCCTTTATCATATGTAGGATAGTTAACAACAACTTGGTTAAAAGTCTCGGAGTGGTAACATATAGGCTTACGATATTGCATCAATACTGCACCCATGACGTATCCGTTGACATCTGTCTCGATCTTGAACGACTGTTGAATATTCGATAGTGCTAATACTGGTGCGGTACTGATCTTCTCCTTCAAAATGTTGAAATCTTTTTGTTGCTTTCCTTCCCACTGAAAAGTGTTCTTCACACTAGTTAAGGCATGCAAAGGAGCTGCGATAAAAGAGAAGTTGGGTATGAATCTCCTCCAATACTGTACTGCACCCAAGAATCATCGAACTTCAGTCACACTTTTTGGCTCAGGCCATTTCACAATCACTTCAATTTTGGAAGGATCAATCTTCAATTGTCCTCCTCCCACGATATGACCTAAGTATACAAGTGCAATCTTGCCAAATTCACATTTTGACATTTTCACATACAAATTTTCCCTTTGCAAAGTATCCAATACTTGCTTTACATGCCTGACATGTTCATCCCAAGTACCACTGAAAACAAGAATGTCATCTAAATACACAATCACAAAGTCATCCAGGAAAGGCCTAAATACATCATTCATCACACGCATGAAAGTTGTTGGAGCATTGCAAAGCCCAAACGACATAACTAACCACTCAAACAATCCTTGTTTGGTTTTAAAGGCAGTCTTCCATGCATCCTATTCTGCAACCCTAATTTGATGATATCCACTGCACAAATCCAACTTAGTGAAATAAACAACATTCTTTAACTGATCAAGCAAATCATCTATGTGAGGAAGAGGGTATCGATTTTTCACCGTGATTTTATTTAAATCCCGATAATTGACACACATTCGCCATGTGCCATCTTTCTTTGGAACCATCACGATCGGAGAACCATAAGGAGATGAACTGGACTTGATGGCCTCTTGATCCAATAAGCCATGTACCTGCTTCTTGATCTCTGTCATCCCCACAATTGACATCCTGTACATGCCCACATTAGGAAGAGGAGAATCCTGCTGAAGATGTATCTCATGTTGGATTTCCCTATTAGGAGGTAATCCATATGGTTCCTGAAAAATATCATCATACTTTGAAACAATATCAGTTAATTCTTTTTTATGAGATGGATCACATCCTTGGAAAGCATCAGATGTCCTGACATCTTTCTCTTTGACGACCATGAGTACATATCTCTTATTAGTGGTTATGATTCTTTTCATTTGCCCTGCACTAACATGTGTCATATTTACCCTCATGCTGTGAGATCTAACAATAAATTCCACTCCCCCTTTAGTAAGGTGGTATTTGTTCTCATGACGAAAGAAGACTGCTTTTCTATCATA
This sequence comes from Picea engelmannii, assembly GCA_009831015.1. Taxonomy (NCBI): domain Eukaryota; kingdom Viridiplantae; phylum Streptophyta; class Pinopsida; order Pinales; family Pinaceae; genus Picea; species Picea engelmannii. The sequence goes on from ML785146.1 coordinate 122,325, forward strand.
AATATAAGGACTCCCCAACACTATGCCACATATATCAAGCGATACAACATCCAAATCTACTTCATCAATCAACATTGAAGCAATAACAAATCTGACCCTACATTGTTTGGTGACATTAATTTTTTCTTTATCATATACCCAACCAAGAGGATAAGGCATTGGATGTGGTTTCATTACAAGACCCATCTTCTTGACAAGTGCTTCAGATATTAAGTTTACTTGGGAACCTAGATGAAATAATGTATCTATCTTAGTATGTTTAGATACAAATCGTATATGAAATAACTCATTCCTCTTTCATTCATCAATATGATATTCATCACTAGAACTTGAACTAGCATGAAGATATTCTTTACCTTGTACTCTAGCTGCTGTGATATTTCCTTCATCTCCTGATTCAGAACCAAGATCTTGCTGCACTGTAGCAACAGTCTTTGTCTTCCCCTTTCCACTAAACTGTTTCGGTTTCTTTTTTGGATGTAGTTTCCAACAATGTTCTTCATCCTGACCACTCCTCTTGCAATGAGTGCAAGATGGTTTTCTTCCTTCTCTCTTCATTGTAGTGCTCTTCTTGCCCTTCCTTTTGAACTTCTTGAAAGTATTTTGTGGGAAATTGGAAGGTTTCTTCGTGGGATCTTCTTGAACATGCTTCCCCCTATTTTCAAGGTGAGTGGCTTGCACACAAACTTCGTCAAGATTAGTGGGGTTAAACAAGAGAAAAGTATGACAAATATAACTATGAAGTGCGCCAATATACTTCATTAAAGTTTCATAAGAATCCAAAGGAATATTTAATGCAAGAGCTTTCTTCCTAAATTCTTCTGTGAAACTTTGTACATTCTGACCTTTACTCTGTCTCAAAGTTTTCCATTCCATCATTGCTTTATGTAAATACCCTAATGGATAGAATTTATTATCTCTGTTTTAAAATCTGACCATGAGGAAAGAATCTTACCACACTTACTTTTGTCCTATAGCTTTCTCTCCCACCATACGAGAGAAATGCCTTCCAACTGAAGAGAAGCCAGTTGCACTTTAACTTCCTCTTCGTCAATATGCTGAACACGACAATATACTTCAACCTATTAGATCCAATTGTCTAACTTTTCAGGATTAACATCTCCATTAAACATAGGTAAAGCAAACTTTACATCAAGCTTTAATAATGGTTTCTTAAAAGAGGCTTTATGGTTAGAATGCTGAGAGTGATGAGAATTCTCAAAGGAAGAAGAACTAGAACTTGAAGGCAAAGACAAAGGCTCAAGAGGATCTCCTCCATCCCCTTGGTTTAACAAAGCATCATCATCTACATGTGCTTATTTTTTCTTCTCCTTCTTCTTCATCCTCTTCTCGTAATCTCCATACATTCGTTCGACCATTTCTGACATGCGATAAAATACCATGTGAACATTTTTCTCATGTTCATCATGCTTGTCCTCTTCTGCCATCTTCTTAAGCGTTCCTTCACCCTACTTATGCTTGGACCTAGTAAGCATTCATACTCAAAAATTCAATTCAAAGACGAATTCTCTGATACCAACATGATCCAGGATCTTTTCGTCAGGTGACTTATTAAAGAACTGTATTAAATGAGAATAAACAAAAGTACACCATAAAAAAGGAAAAACTCAAAAGGAAAGAGACATGATCATGCAATATGAACACAAAGAACTTGATAACGGAGTTCGTCCCTAGTGGACTATGTCTCCGGGTCCTGCTCTCAAATGGGTAGGTCTTTTTGTTAACTCCACAAAATAATTGGGCAAAATACATAAATATACCTCATTCTGGATTTAAGCCACAAAATATTTGCTCAAATCAGAAAACTGACACCACCACTGCATTCGTGGTGTCGTTTTAACTAAAAAATGACTGTCTCCATGCCTGAATCCGAGATGAACACTTTCAAGCCTCTAAGACACCCTGATTTGGTTTTCGTGCCACTGCTCCTGCAATAAATGTTGAAAAAACCTCGAATTACATGAAAAATCTTGAAAACTGTGCAAAACTCTATACTGTATGGATGCGCTCAGCCTGCCCCTTCTCCGTGCTCTTGTGTGTCCCGAATGCATTGTCAAAGCACCATTATATACAATTTTTCGGGTGGTTATGCCATAAGTGCATGGATAGCATGTTGGTTACATTGGCTAAATTTAGGCATTCAGTTTGGCAGAGGTCCCGACATCAAATTGGATGGACTCCCCTTTTTAGTATGCGGTTGTAACAATGTTGGCGCGCTTGCTAAAATTGGCGGTGAAAATCGTGGAATTGCTATATTTGGAGGTGGTTGAGTTAATCCCCCAGGCGGGCGAAACCTTATGGTCATGTGGCACAATACATAACCAAGGGCTGGGCCGAAGGCCTAGCCCCTTTCTTTGGTGCCCATCAAACCTTTATACTTAAAATATATATGCAACATATAATAACCAAGGAACATTGCATGGTATAGTGGTTAACGTGGACTAGTGGGGCCTTTGGCTACTTGGAGGTTATGAGTTAGACTCTTGGGGAGTTGATTAAAATTTTTCATATACCAACCATTGGAGGGGTGCCACGTGGTAGCCCATGACTGGGCCACATGGTACCATATAATTTGTCCATGAAAAATGCTACTTGTCACCACATGATTTGCCCATGAAAACTGACACATGTCATCACTTTACTTGCCGACGTGTCTGCCACCCTTTCCACGTCATATTTCCAACTTAGTTGTGCCACATGTCACCCTTGCAGTGGTGCCATGTGTCACTTTGACTTTTTCCTTTTTGACTAGGTTTGACTGAACTTTGACTTCTTATAACATTTGATCCATAATTCTGTTTGACAATCCGTTTGCGCCATTGGAAAGCTTGCGAAGCGCTCTTCGCGATCATGTTGTTTTAATTGGGTTTTAGGAACTTTGAAGTTTTTCCCTTTTGTTGTCTGCTGAAGCCATTCTGAGCATTCTAAGTTGTCTTAACCTTCTCTGTATCCTTTTTGGATCATCACCTCTCCTAGGTGCACCATAGAAAATTGTGCCATCTAACTACCTCAACTACCAAACAAATCATAAATATTATCCATGTAAAGTGTGCCATAGGAGAATGTGCCAAAGCGTTTAGGAACCATCGATAAAATACTCCTCCATATGTCATGTGTCCAACCCAAGAGAGTGTTCCCTGGAGAAGTATGCCAAACTCTCTAAGAAACTGATAATATATTGCATGCCTTGAATATCGTGCCCAAAAAGGGGGGAACACCACTAGAGAGATCCAACTCAGTCCAAATAACAACTTCAAGTGTGAAAATTAAGAATATACAATAGGGTTCCCAAGCTATTAACCTTTATTTGGATAAATTAGATTAACCATTAATGAATAATGAAATCAATCTCAACATGTGTGCATAAAGGTTAATGCTCAAATATAACCATAGTCCTTGTCCCAATTAGTCACCACGAACATGTAGGTCAATGAGGGGTGCACTTTAATAAAGTGTTGTACCATGTAAATAAAATATTTTCTCCTTAGAAAAACTGATCCATGATAACAACCAAATATAATAAAGCTCAATCTAAAGTGCACCATCACCAAGGGATTATTTCATCAAATCACCATCTAACCTTAGGAAAATGTTAGATCACCATCAAATCATAATGTAATACCCCCCTTTATAACATAAGCTTAAGAAATAAAATATCATTGAGGGTACTAACATCATAAAACACATTCCCCCCAAGGTGATGTCTAGAAAATGTGACATCATAAAGTTAAATCACCTAGGAAAATCCCCAAAGGCAACATGAATTATCCCATCATAGCAATGTCATAAGAAATAGGGACATACCAAAATGGATAACCCATCCTATTAGGATCCTATAAATTATAGGAAATCAACATTCTGACTAATATCCATTTCAGGCATAAAAAAGATTGCTCTTGCTTGTGAACACTTATCAATCAAAGTTTGAATTGGCAGCATCAACTCTGAGAGTATTGTCCTACTTCGAAGAAAAAGAATAAAAAACTTCCTTCTGGTGGCAGAAAAGTTTGGTTGTATGCATCCAAAGCCAACTTAGAAGCTGAGGTTGATTTGGGTTTGCAGTTGGATGCACCCATTTTTCCACATGCAAGGTGGAGTGCTAAAACATCATAGAGAAAGTCCCTCCTTTCCATAGGTATTTGGTGGCTTTTTGATATCTTCTCTGATATCTATCTTTGGATAGAAATGGTTCTTCAAAATCCATATCATTACTCTTGGCTTCCACTTGATCACTAATTAGAAAAGATGGCTCTTCTAAATATTGGTGAGGGCAACATAGATGATGCCTTTTATAGGTATAAGATGCCTAAGGTGATGACAAAAATTGAGGGACGAGGTAATGGCATAAAGAAAAATCTTGCCAATATGGTAGATGTGGCTAAAGCTCTTTCCAGACCCCCTTCTTATACAACAAAATATTTTGGCTGTGAACTGGGTGCACAATCAAAGTTTGATGAAAAAACAAGGATTGCTCTTGTCAATGGTGCTCATGATAATTCAAAACTTGTGGCTCTATTGGAGATTTTTATTAAGAAGTATGTGCAATGCTATGGATGTGGAAATCCTGTGACATAAATCCTTATATCAAAAACACAAATGATTTCACTGAAGTGTGTTGCATGTGGACATATTTCGTATGTTAATATGAGGGACAAGATGACTACATTTATTTTGAAGAATCCTCCAGAGAAAAAGAAGGGAGACAAAGATAAGAAGGCCATGAGAAGAGCAGAAAATGAACGTTTGAAAGCAGGAGAAGCTATTGATGAAGAAAACAAGAGAGTCAAGAAAGAATCCAAGAAAAAAGGCCATGAGGTTGCGTCCAAAGTTTCCAAGAAGAAAATTGGTTCTGATGAAGACCGTTCCCCTCATGGAAGCCATGTTGATGAAAACGAGGAGGATGATGAAGTGAAATGGGAGACTAACACTTCTCTTGAAGCTACACAACAACAAATTAGAGAGCAGTTGACTTCTACTACAAGTGAAATGGTCATGTTAGACACCCTGGAAGAACATATATCTAAGCCAACAAAGAAGTCTTCAGGCAAGAATGAAAAGGTTGAAGTTGATAAGAAGTCTAAAGCTGAAAATGGTGATGAGGTAGTTGAGAAGCCCATGGAAAAAGATGTCGAGGAGACTGTTCTGAGTAAATTGAATACAATGAGCATTCATGATGAGCTTCTTGTTGCTTTCAAGGAGTGCTTGAAGAATGGAGATACTCCTAAACAATTACAAAACTACATGTAATCTTCAGATGGTTCTCCATAGGAAATCATGAATGCCTATTTTGAAGCCCTTTTCGAGCGTGTCAGTAAAGAATTTTCGAAAGAGGTGTCTAACAAGAAAGGATATTTATCTAGAGTTTTGCAAGATGAAAATTCTCAGTCGATGTTGCTTGGTGCTATTGAGGAGTTTTGTAACCATGAACGTGCTGGAGCAGTCAAGGAGGTTGATTTAGTTCTTAAAACTTTATATGATGAGGACATATTGGAGGAAGACATCATTTTCCAATGGTATGATAAAGGGTCAACTGGGAATGCATCACAGATATGGAAAAATGTCAAGCCATTGAGATAAAGTCAGAGTGGTAGAAAATTGGTTTTCCATATTTCAAGGCGGTAGTTGGGGCACAAATGGCAGTCGAAAGATATCAAAATTCACAGGTGTTAGAGGAATGATCAAAGGCAAGCTTTCAGCTATCAAAACTCAGATCCCACTTTTACAAATTCTATCGACCAAACATCAGAGCATTGTGTTGACAGGGTATGCAGTTGGTGGTATGCCATACAGATATAATCTAGGTATCGACAATGATTAATCCTATACATCAAATATAGTCTTCATTCCAACCTCAGCAACAGGCGTGCTATCCAGTCCGATTTATGTATCAAGTGAAGAGCTCGTCGTGGATTAAGTGTGAGTTCAAAATGTCAAAGTGCTAACAATAACGATTGTGAGAATTGGATGATGGAAAGATTGGCAAGTATTTGCAGGTAATTGCAAGTGGTCTGGTTCTGAGGATATGGTGCAAACATATCTTCTTGATGAAATGTTGGATTCAGGATCTTAATCAAAGAAATTGTTCTATGTCTGAATTCCAAACGGAGCCCAATTATGTGCCACTTCAGGTTTGCATCAACTTTAAAAAGAAATTGGTGCTATACTTTCTCAGATGGAAGTTCGAATGAACAATCCTCAAAGATTAGTCAAATTATTGACTGATGCTTGTTGGATCTTGGTCTTGGTGTTTCGATGTTCTGTTAACTCATGTCTCTTATGGAGAAGTTCTTGTCTTCTGACATTCTTACTTCTCATAGGTCTTGCATGATGTTACAACAAACTTTGAAGGAGCTATCAAATAAATTCCTAGAAATAGGTCACCATAAATTTGAAGAGATTACTACCCAGCTTTTTGATTATACTTGGCATCGGTGGTGCAGTGATGCCCAAAGTATTCTGCATGAATTTTCTTTCATGAAATCTTCTGAACAAAAAGTATTTTCATTGGAATGGAAAGAAATGATGCAGTTAACACACACGATCCAAAATGCTGTTTCAGTTCAGTGTTCATGAAAAAGGTAGACACTAATTTCTAGCAGCGTCAGCGTGAACCTTGATTCAACTTATAAAAACTGCACAGGTTGTAGCTGATTTCCCTGGAGTTGCTATCAAATTCAATGAAGAACATGTGGAAGTTAAAGGGTGAATCCCATATATGAAGGGCATCCAATTCAATGGTAAAAATGGCAGAGCATGTTTAGGGTGAGGTGGTAGATCTCATATCATCGATATGAACTCGAGGATTTAGAGCACAAAATCAACAGACAATCAAAAAATAGGTGGCAAGTTTCTCCAGATTTTGAGGCTTTTTTAAATAGAGCTGGCAATATTGGCACTACTGACATCTTTTCCTTATTTTGAGCAGCTCAAGGATAGGAACAAAGTATAGTTGGCAGCCTATGCATTTATCAAAAGTGATAGAGGGTATATTCCTGGGCTCGATATCAGCAGAGGATTGATGGGAGATAACAACTATGAGGAGCATTCCTATCCCAAGGAGATTTTACTCCAACAACCTCAAGCATTCGATTGAATCTTCATTTATTTGTTTTGATTCTGTTAAAGTTTATTTGCCAACAAATCTTAACAACCTCTAGTGTTCGAAATGTTCAAGCAGTATCTTCATATTTTTAAGTATTTTTTGTTAAGATAGTTCCTTGAAATAAGGCAGTTTGTTTGGACAAGTGTGGAGATGATTGTAATTGTTTTCTATTTTTAGAAAGCAGAGATAGGACTCGAGTTTTCAAGGCTGAGAGTATCTTTACCTATTTATGCAGATGTAAAATACAAAAAGGGGGTTCGACATGAGAGGGAGTAGTTTTCTTTGCTGGACTATGGGATTTTCCATTCCAGAAAGATTTTTTCTGTAATCTCAAATGATCGATCAATAATAGGCAAGCTGTTGACAAGATTCTTGTGCGGAGGTGTTGGTGGAATTTCCTTTTCTCTGTTAAGTGTTTTTCCAGTTATCATACCTCTTGTTTTCAAATTCTTATTGTCAAAAGATAGTAATAGAGAATAATTTATTGGTGAAATACTCTGCATTTGATCTTTTGGTAATCTTTATGTTTCTCTTCTAAAATCTCAGTTTAGGAATTCTTAAATGCTCCTTTGCTTGAGTTTTTCTCCTCTAATTTTTCCTCATTTGACACCATTGAAACTTGATTCAATCCAACATTTCCGCTACCTTTCCATGTGTAAGAGTTTTGTCTAGATCTGAGAGTGAATCATATATTCAAGCACAAACCCCATTTGCCCAATGGCCCTCTTTATGGTCCCAAACCAACCATTTAAAAACCAAAAAATCCGATCCCTCATAAGTAGCCTAATATCCTATTCCAAACCAAGCTAAATCATACAGAGAGAGCCCTCTCTGAGTCTTGGAGGGATATATCCAAGACTCCAAGCGGTTGAAACAATTACCTCTGTCAATTTCTCCCTCAGCCTGAGAAATTACAGAGTGATAAAATTTTGGCAACTCCACTGGGGACATTCTCCAGAAGTGCACTTAAATTTCAGATTTGACTTCTAACGGTGAAAAGAAGCCAAACAAAGGAAGGCTGCACCATTCACCTAGCGACTTCATTGTTCAATATCCCGAGCTTCAAAGTTCACGAGCGACTTCACTGCCAATGGATCCAGATTTTAGATAATTGATGATGATTCAAGATGACAGGGTATGTGGAAAATCCTATATCTTGTGAAGATATAAAAGAATTCAGGGATGAGGTAGAAAATTTTCAAATTGATGAAGTTTCGTTAACAACCGTGTTTCATTGTTGGAAATTGAGAAAATTTTCTCATGAAATTAAAATTTGTGTTCTCGAGCTGTTTGCTGAAAAACTCGTAAAGGATATTGAGCTCTTGAATACTCAGATTCTGTCCTACAGTTTCCAACATCCAAAATAGTTTTATGAGACTCTTACGTCTGCAAAACCAAAAGATATTGTATTGTCTTTCGATTTTCCGATTGATGAATATTTTGTTTGCAAGCATAAGTATGAGACTGAACAGTTGAAATCATGGTCTACTAGTGAGGATACAACTGGAAAACTCATCTATGTTAAAATGTTAAATGAATTCCTGGAGAATCAACGAATATATCATATCTTTATTGACCCGGTTGCAAATTATATGGAGCTCCTCTTCAGTATAACTGTTCAATCATATTTTTTTTGCAAGGACCCGAGCCATCACTAGTTGCCATTACATATTTCCGTTTTGATTTTCATCAAGCATGATGAGGAAGCCCAATCATGGGATCAACTGTTGGGTTGGCTTCATTGGCACTCTTTCATTACCTAATTGAGCAGTAGATGTTAGAAAAGTAGGGTAGGTAGGAGTGTGCCAATAATCTCAACAGGATGAGCACCTTTTTCTTTTTCATCTCCTCATAGTTTTATTTTCAGTTTACAGTTTGGGGACAACCCAATGATCAACTGGTCTGCAGAATTCAAATTTCTATGGATTATTGACACCTCATGCTGATCTGCCATCCCTAGGTGGAGCCTATGTTAGGATCCTATAAATTATAGGAAATCAATATTCTTACTAATATCCATTTCAGGCATAAAGAAGATTGCTCTCGCTTGCGAACACTTATCAATCAAAGTTTGAATTGTCAGCATTAACTCTAAGAGTACTATCCTACATCGAAGAAAAAGAATAAACAACTTCCTTTTGGTGGTAGAAAATTTTGGTTGTATGCATCCAAAGCCAACTCAGAAGATGAGGTTGATTTGGGTTTGCAGTTGGATCCACCCATTTTTCCATATGCAAGGTGGAGTGCTAAAACATCATAGAGAAAGTCCCTCCTCTCCATAGGTATTTGGTGGCTTTTTGATATATTCTCTGATATCTACCTTGGATAGAAACGGTTCTTCGAAATCCATATCCTTACTCTTGGCTTCCAGTTGATCACTAATTAGAAAAGATGTCTCTTCTAAATATTGGTGAGGGCAACAAAGATGATGCTTTTTACAGGTATAAGATGCCTAATCTGATGGCAAAAATTGAGGGACGAGGTAATGGCATAAAGACAAATCTTGTCAATATGGTAGATGTGGCTAAAGCTCTTGCTAGACCCCCTTCTTATACAACAAAATATTTCAGCTGTGACCTAGGTGCGCAATCAAATTTTGATGAAAAAACCGGGACTGCTCTTGTCAATGGTTCTCATGATAATTCAAAACTTGTGGCTTTGTTGGAGATTTTTATTAAGAAGTATGTGCAATGCTATGGATGTGGAAATTCTGAGGCATAAATCCTTATATCAAAAACACAAATGATTTCACTGAAGTGTGCTGCATGTGGACATATTTCCTATGTTGATATGAGGGACAAGCTGACTACATTTACTTTGAAGAATCTGGCAAATCAAAAGAAGGGAGACAAAGATAAGAAGGCCATGAGAAGAGAAGAAAAGGAACGTTTGAAAGTAGGAGAACCTATTGATGAAGAAAATAAGAAAGTCAAGAAAGAATCCAAGAAAAAAGGCCATGAGGTTGCGTCCAAGGTTTCCAAGAAGAAAACTGGTTATGAAGATGACTGTTCCCCTCCTGGAAGCCATGTTGATGAAAACGAGGAGGATGATGAAATGCAATGGGAAACTAACACTTCTCTTGAAGCTGCACAACAACGAATCAGAGAGCAATTGACTTTTGCTACAAGTGAAATGGTCATGTTAGACACCCTGGAAGAACATATATCTAAGCCAACAAAGAAGTCTTCAGGAAAGAATGAAAAGGTTGAAGTTGATAAGAAGTCTAAAGATGAAAATGGTGATGAGGTAGCCAAGAAGCCCATGGAAAAAGATGTTGAGGAGACTGTTCTGAGTAAATTGAATACAATGAGAATTCATGATGAGCTTCTTGTTGCTTTCAAGGAGCGCTTGAAGAATGTAGATACTCCTAAACAGTTACAAAAATACATGCAATCTTTAGATGGTTCTCCACAGGAAATCATGAATGCCTATTTTGAAGCCCTTTTTGAGGGTGTCGGCAAAGAATTTTCGAAAGAGGTGTCTAGCAAGAAAGGCTATTTATCTGGATTTGTGCAAGATGAAATTTCTTAGTCGATGCTGCTTGTTTCTATTGAGGTGTTTTGTAACCATGCACGTGTTGAAGCAGTCAAGGAGGTTGATTTAGTTCTTAAAACTTTACATGATGAGGACATCTTGGAGGAAGACATCATTTTCCAGTGGTATGATAAATGGTCAACTAGGAACGTATCATAGATATGGAAAAATGTCAAACGATTGGGATAAAGTCAGAGTGGCAGAAAATCAATTTTCCAGATTTCAAGGCGGCAGTTGGGGCACAAATGGTAGTTGAAAGATATCAAAATTCACAGGTGTCAGAGGAATGATCAAAGGCAAGCTTTCAGGTGTTGAAACTCAGAGCCCACCTTTACAAATTCTATTGACCAAACATCAGAGCATCGTGTCGATGGGGTATGTAGTTGGTGGTATTCCATACAGATATAATCTAGGTATCGACAACGCTTAATCATATACATCAAATATAGTCTTCATTCCAACCTTAGCGACAGGTGTGCTATCCAGTCTGATTTATGTATCAAGCACAGATCTCGTCATGGATTAAGTGTGAGTTCAAAATGTCAAAGTGATAACAATAACGATTGTGAGAATTGGATGCTAGAAAGATTGGCAAGTATTTGCATGTAATTGCATGTAACACCCTGTTTCCCCCATTTTGTAAAAATACTTATACTGGCCAAGAACTGTGGAAAAATCGAAAATGTGAATGTGTGATGTAAATGGACCTTGTGAAAAAGGTCGATGAATGTGAATAATATTATGAATATATATTGTAGGAATACTGAGAGGGGATATGCTAAAAAAGAGACCATGATGGCTGAAGAAAGGTGGTGGAAGGCACCTAGAAAGGTGGCGTTAACTTCCACCAAAACCAATACCATATTTGGACTTCACTGGCCCGGAGTACCAAGAGCGGGTCACTGGCCCGAAATAAATTACTCGCAGGTTGGTAGGAAGATGGTACCTCAAGAATTAATGAGGGATGGGGGAAGTGAACCGCCCATCCGTAGGAGCCTCGGACCTGACCACTGCGAGGGAAATCATGCCACACACAACCTCGCAAGAGGGAAATGTGTGAGGGAGAAGCGCGAAGGGGAAGACACGAGGGAAGGAGGAAGAACTCTAGAGATATGCAGAGTGAGTGATAGTAGAGAAGGGGGAGAGTAACCCTCGTTCTCGGTCACTGGAAAATTGAGACACAGTCTCGCAACATCGTGGTCTCAGCTTGGGGGTGGCTAGTGGTAAATCCATTGGGAGTCATTGAGCCTACGGTTGGGTGGAAACGAGCACCCCTCTCAGCAGTTGCATCACCTCTAGTGTTATTTCTGATAAGTGTTATTTGAAGTTAATGCCATAATCGCATGTTCAATTTTATATGTTTGTAAATAGTTCTGAATAGAAGTGTTTACCTAACATTTGATTTGATAGAATGGATGCATGTGTATGCTTACATGCCATAGTTGTTTTCTTCACAAATGATTAAGTCTGGGACATGAGTTCGCTCCACCGAGAATCATTTTATTTACTTAGTTTCTCATAATACTCTGGGAAGGCCCCTTGAGAGTACTCTTTTTCGAGAATTACCCCATAAAACTTGTTACAGTACTGAACCTTACTAGAGACATGATTAAGATCATGGATAATTTCCCGAGAACCATCTGAGGGTTCATGTAATCCGGGTCTGGAACCCTGATGCAAGAAAGAGTAGCTTTCTAAGGTCTCGGGGTCATGGGAGCCTGAAGCTCCATGAGTTTGAAATTCGTGATTCAAGCTCAGGAGGGATAGTGAGATTCAAATATAGAAAGAAAATACCCTATCGCTTGGTGAATGAATGGTCGAAATCCTTTCGGGAATACTCCAAGCCTATCAACGTCGATGGATCTAGAGAAGGAGCATAGGCATTAACACCTCGCCCTTTCAACCTTCGCAAATAGTGATGGGATCCTAGACCGTAGATCCTAGGGACCCATTGGAGCTCTATAAGCCATCGATATTAACCTTTAATTAGGTGGGAGAGTGAACTCGACTACGTCTCGAAAATATCGAAGACATCAGGATCGTCCATGTTTCAGAACAGGTGGCAGAGATCTGACCACTTCGCGTATCGGGGATTCGTGAGTTTGGAGGTGGAAGACTAGGCTCTTGGAGTCATGAAGTCCCGAGTCGCGAGATCGCGATGTGATCTGGGCCATTGATCAAAGAGGAAGGACAACCGTGGGATCTAATGTCTTGATACATCGTGTATCGGGTGTTCATGAGTTTGGAGGTGGAAGAGAAAACCTTTGGAGTCACGAAGTCCCGAATAGTGAGAAGTAGGAGCAACCATTGAGTCAGGACCTCCTCGCCATATCGCATATCGAGGTCTTGGAGGTTGAGGGGAATCAGTTTCGAATGTAGAAGTCTCGAGCTTGCGAGTTGCGAGAGCTTGTGCAACACGTGGCACGTCCGCTTGGTGGGATCCATGTGGTTGACAGGTGGTGTAACGATAAGATGCCCAGAGAGGGGGAGAAGTGGTGAAAGGTGGTGGACATGTGTCATTTGAAATGGGAGTCAACATCCTGTTGATTCCTCATACTTTGGGTCAAGTCGTGAAGTTGCGAGTTTTGAGAAGCCCGGAAGGAGTCAAACCTTATCTGACTTTCGTGTCTCAAGGTTTTGTAAAAGAAGGGCCCAGAGGTTCAACCTTTCAACTTTCAAACTTGCAAGTTGGGATCAAGGCTAGTAGTTACCCCTAGATGGTGGTCACGTGTGGAGAGCGCTAATAAGGAGGGGCCATACCGTATTGAAATCTCGGGTATCGACAACTGGTGAAGAAAATTCGAGGGTCTTCGACTTGTGACTCACGAGGTCGCAAGTTGTGAAAGGTGCTTGCATTTAGGTGCGTATGTGGTCCTATCGAGATAGGGACTAAAGAAAGGGAGCTAGTGATTTATTGTTAAGCGACGGGTAGATTTGGACGGCTAGAATACACACGCCCAGATCTATGGCCAGGATTTCACTCCAGATCCCCCTCGCCATTCTACCTTTAATATTGGACTCACTTGTATCGCTGAGTTACGAAACACGAAAAGGCGTCTGGTTTGTTTGGCCTGTGGTCCTAACCCACGATCACAAGGAGGTGAACAGGGAAGAACTAGCCTGCGCTAGGCCCCCGTAGGACTTCGGGGATTCTGTCCCTTGAGGAAGACAGAAAATTTTATTATGCCATAGTGGGTGTTTTACAAATTGGTATCAGGGCATGGTTACAACACTCGACCTACTTGGGCTCATGAACGAGTTGCGCAGAAGCTCCGTTCGAAATACTCTTAAAAAGAGTAACCCCCTGTCTTAACCTTCCTAATCAAAAGACGAAGTTAAGAATGAAAGAAAAAAAAAAACCCCTATCGTGTGTGTGTACATGGGAAAATATGAATTATGCACTGGTTATAAATAAATATAAATATTGACTAACAACCAACGTTTTTCCTTTTGCACACAAGCAGGAGATCAAACGTGGGAAATTATCAACGCATAGTATGGTGACTCACCAAGAAGTGGGAGAAGGCTCCCACAATAGAGACGAAGATTCTGACGAAAGGAGGGTAGTAGGGACCCCTCTAGATCTAGCTAAGACTGTGAGGAGTCTCATGGTCGAATTACAAAGCTGCAAGGTGTTGTTGTGTATTTTACCCTACGGACT
>ML785146.1:148490-213157 GCA_009831015.1 Picea engelmannii
CCCAGTGAGAAGTTAGGGCGCGGGTTGCTTGTTTTCAAGTGATTTTTGAGGAATTTCTCAGCATGGCTTTGGCTAGGAAGAGGCATGAGTTGGCCTGATGCCAGGTAAACCTGTATGGTGCATTTTAGGGTTATAACACAAGGACGACAATGAAAGGATGATGAAAGAACAAGAAAAGAAAATAGAAATTAACGCATTTTTACTGCAGAGTTTATCTGATCTACAAAGACAAATGTAGCATGAACCTGAAACTCAGAAACATGGTCATATCAGTGGCCACACTGAGAGGAGCACCTCGAAAAAGGTCCACCCTAGAGGTAAAGGACCAGTGCCGAGTAATTCCTCTGAGAAGGAAGCTGGCGATTCATCTTCTAGCAGTAGAACCAATTCCTATTCCTAAAAGAAACAGAAGAAGCAAAATCCTTCCAAAGGTAAAAAATTTGAAGAATTCAGAAAGGCCAAACCACCCTCTTTCAATGGTGAAATAAAGAAGGGAGAGGAAGCAGAGGCCTGGCTACTTGGACTAAAGAAGTATTTCAGAGTCCATGACTTCTCAGAAAATATGAAGTCCTGAGTGGCCACCTTCAACTTGAACGGAAATGCTTCCATTTGGTGGGAAGACCTTAAGAATGTGAAAGGGGTTCGCGAAGAGGACCTATCTTGGGAACGGTTTGAGAGATACTTCTGAAAGAAGTATCTGTCAGAAAAATATTTCGATGAAAAGACTAAAGAGTTTTATGAAATCAAATTGGGACAACTCACTATAGAAGAATATGTCAACAAATTCCTCGATTTGTTGAGGTATGTACCCTATATCAAGGCGGAAAAGGAAAAGGTGCAATGCTTCATCAGTGGACTACCTAAGGACTATCAGAATAGAATTGAATTTTATGAGCCAAAGACCCTAGAAGGCACTATTAGAAAGGAAACCTATTGTCATGAACAATTTGGAAATCGAGAAGAACCTCGCGAAGGATGGAAATAGAGGAATAGTTCAAGTTTTCAGAAAAGGGGAATTAAATCCCGAGGATTTAAGAACTATAAGAAGAACCCAATAATGAGCTTCCCAGCCCAGAGTATGCACCAGCAGAATTTTCCCTCCTTGAGCGGAAATAAAACTTCTGGACCCATATCAATGAAGACTGATAACCCGAAGAGAGAGCCTTTGAAATGCTGGGGTTGCAGGGAAGAACATCTATTGAGAGACTGTCCACACCGACAACATAATAGTCATAGGATTTATAACATACAGGAAGCTACTATCATCAATGATGTGGCCAGGAGTATGCCACAAATTTATGCAGCCTTGGATAATAACCAAGCCGACCACCAAGCTTCAGTAGTGGAAATAGAAGGTATGATTTACAACCATCTAGTGTCTGTTTTAATTGACCTTGGTTTAAATTTGAGTTATATAGCCCCTAAAGCTATTGATAAGTGTAAACTACAACCACAAAAACATACCAAGCCATGGTTGGTATAGTTATCTACTGGCACAAGAAGAAGGATAGCAGAGGTTATACCAGCCTGCCAATTGATGTTGGGTAGATTTCCCACCCAAACAACCCTTAACTTATTACCCCTGGGATTGTATGATCTACTGATTGGAATGGAATGGCTAGCCGCCCATAAATCCAGATTGGACTGTTACCATAAAACCTTAGAATGTGTAAGTAAAGAAGGGAAAAAGATAACCCTTCAAGGGATCTGAAAACCTGTCTCAGTGAGACAAATATCAGCTCTGCAAATGAGAAAGTATTGTCGAAAGGGATGTCCCCTATATGAAATACAGGTATTGAAAACAATTGAAGGTGAAAATTCAAGCCTTGACGATCACCCTATCCTGAGAGAATACAAAGATGTGTTTCTAGAAGAGGTACCAGGTTTACCACCGAGAAGGGACATAGACTTCTCGATAGAACTTGCACCAGGAGTGGTGCTGGTGTCTAGGAGACCCTATCGAATGAGCACACCCGAGTTAGTTAAACTCAATATTCAATTAAAAGAAATGATGGATAAAGGCTATATTCAACTCAGTGTGTTTCCATGGGGAGCACCAGTCCCGTTCGTGAAAAAGAAGGACGATACCCTTAGACTGTATATAGATTATAGGAAACTCAATAAGGTAACCATAAAGAACAAGTACTCCTTGCCCAAGATCGATGACATGTTCGATCAATTGGGGGGTGAGTATATTTTCTCAAAGATTGATTTGAGGTCGGGATACCATCAAGTCTGAATCAAGGGTGAATACATCCATAAAAATGCCTTCTAGACGAGGTATGGTCACTATGAGTTTGTGGTAGTGCCGTTTGGGTTGACCAATGCTCTTGCCACTTTTATGTGCTTGATGAACAATGTACTCAGCAAGTTCCTAGAAAAAAATGTGCTTGTTTTTATTGATGATATATTAATTTACTCCAAGAACAGAAAAGAGCATGAAGAGCATCTTAGAATTGTGTTGCAAGTTCTAAGAGAACATCAACTCTATGCCAAATTCAACAAATGTGAATTCTTCAAGAAAGAAATACATTACTTAGGCCATGTTCTCTTTGAAGAAGGAGTAGCGGTAGACCCTGACAAAATTATGTCTATCATGGAATGGCCTACCCCAAAGGATGTTTCGGACATCAAATCCTTTATGGGATTAGCAGGATACTATAGGAGATTTATAAAAGGATTCTCCAAGATTGGTTGTCCAATCACTGCCCTCCAAAAGAAGGGGACAAAATTCCCCTGGACACAAAAATGTGAAGAAAGATTTCAAACCCTGAAACATCTACTGACCCATGCGCCCGTGCTAAAGATCATCGATCCAGAAGATGACTTCCTCATGTGCAAAGATGCCTGTAAGGAAGGGCTCGGAGGAGTCCTTATTCAGGAAGGAAGTGTGATTTTCTATGAATCCCAAAATTTGAACGAGCATGAAGTCAACTACGTGACCCATGATCTAGAACTGGCTGCCATAGTGCATGCCTTGAAAATGTGGAGGCATTACCTCCTGGGAAGAAAGTTTCAACTTATGAAAGATCACTACAGATTGCGATACCTATGTGATCAACCAAAGCTCAATGCCAGGCAAGCTAGGTGGATGGCCCTCCTTAGCAAATTTGATTTCGAAATCAAACACATTAAAGGAAAGGAAAATAGGGTGGTCGATGCCCTTAGTAGAAGTATGAAAACAATTCACCTGGCAGTGGTGAGCACCTGCAAGACAGATGTCAAGGAAAGAATAAAAAATGCACAAAAAATAGATCCCTTTGTCCAGATCGTGACCATGTACCTACAACGAGAAACCGTTGGAGTAAAATATGAAGGCTACCAGATGACCGAAGGAGGTCTGCTCACTTATAGAAGAATATTTTATATTCCAAACTGTGATGACTTGAAGAGGTTCATACTGTATGAACGACATAAAAGACCCTATTCTAGTCATCCAGGATACCAGAAAATGATCACTGCCACCAAGGAACGATTTTATTGGCCGGTATTGAAGAAAGACATAGCCGAGTACCTAGCCAAATGCATAGAGTGCTAACAAATTAAAGCAAAACATCGACACCCAACAGGATTATTGCAACCGTTACCAATCCCAGAGTGGAAATGGGAAATCATCTCCATGGATTTCATCACTGGGTTACCAACCTCAACCAAACAGAATGACACCATTATGGTGGTGGTGGACAAATTGAGAAAGTCTGCTCACTTCATCCCCGTCAAGTCGACTTGCAAGGCAATCGATATCACCCAGGTATTCATGAAAGAGATATTTAGACTGCATGGTATGCTGAAAGAGATCGTGTCCGACAGAGACACAGAATTTACTTCTAACTTTTGGAAATCACTGATGGCTGGCTTAGAAACCAAATTGTTGTTTAGCACCACCTATCACCCTCAAACCGATGGACATATAGAAAGAGTGAACCAAATACTTGAAGACATGCTAAGAATGCATGTAATGCATCAACCCAAGAAGTGGGAATATTACCTGCCATTGGTATAATTCGCCTACAACAACGACTACCAAGCATCCTTAAAGATGAGTCCCTTTGAAGTCCTCTATGGTAGACCGTGCAACACTCTTGTCAGTTGGAGTAATCCCGTAAACAGGATTTATTTTGGACCTGACATGTTGAAAGAAATGGAACAACAAGTGACCCAGATAAAACAAAACCTGAAGGTCGCTCAGAACCGACAGAAAAGTTATGCTGACCAAAAGAGAACTCCAAGAGAGTTCAAAGCGGGAGACCATGTATATATCAGAGTTAGGCCCAGGAAGAGTTCCTTGAAAATGGGATCTTGTGCCAAGTTGGCACCTTGGTATTGTGGACCCTTTGAGGTTCTAGATAGAGTGGGACCTGTAGCCTATAGGCTAACACTTCCTCCCACAGTAAAAGCACATAATATTTTCCATATTTCATTATTGAAGAAATATGTACATGATGCTAATCATATAATTGATTGGTCTATGATCCAGGTGGAACCAGAGGGAAAATTTATACTAGAACCTCAATGCATACTGGACAGAAAGGAAACCCCGCTCTGGAACTGAACCATTGCACAGGTCAAGGTGCAGTGGAGACATTTTGGCCCAGATGAGGCTACATGGGAAATGGAGGATGCCATGGGACAGGCATATCTGATTTTGTTTACTTCTGTACATGCATGTCACGTTGATAGATAAGAACATCAAGGATGATGTTCCTTTAAGGGGGAGAGAATTATAACACCATGTTTCTCCCAGTTTGTAAAAATAACTATACTGGCCAAGAACTGTGGAAAACACAAAAATGTGAATGTGTGATGTAAATGGACCTTGTGAAAAAGGTCGATGAATGTGAATAATATTATGAATATATATTGCAAGACTGTTGAGAGGGGATATGCTGAAAAGGAGACCACGATGGCTAAAGAAAGGTGGTGGAAGGCACCTAGAAAGGTGGCGTTAACTTCCACAGAAACCAATACCGTATTTGGACTTCACTGGCCCGAAATAAATTACTCATAGGTTGGTAGGCAGATGGCTCCTCAAGAATTAATGAGGGATGGGAGAAGTGAACCTCCCATCCGTAGGAGCCTCGGGCCTGACCACCACGAGGGAAATCGTGCCACATGCAACCTCGCAAGAGGGAAATGCGTGAGGAAGAAGCGCGGAGGGGCAGGAGCGAGGGAAGGTGGAAGAACTTTAGAGATATGTAGAGTGAGTGATAGCAGAGAAGGGGGAGAGTAACCCTCATTCTCAGTCACTGGAAAACTGAGACACAGTCTCACAACATCGTGGTCTCAGCTTGGGGTTGGCTAGTGGTAAATCTGTTGGGAGTCGTTGAGCCTATGGTTGGGTGGAAATGAGCACCCCTCTCAGCAGTCGCATCACCTCTGGTGTTATTTCTTATAAGTGTTATTTGACGTCAATGCCATAATTGCATGTTCAGTTTTATGTGTTTGTAAATAGTTCTGAATATAAGTGTTTACCTAACATTTGATTTGATAGAATGGATGCCTCGGGGTTTTGTAAAAGAAGGGCCCAAAGGTTCAACCTTTCAACTCACGAACTTGCAAGTTGCGAGCAAGGCTAGTAGTTAGCCCTTGCCGATGGTCACACGTGGAGAGCACTAATAAGGAGGGGCCATACCATATCGGAATCTCGAGTATCGACGATTGGTGAAGAAAATTCGAGGGTCTTTGACTCGTGACTCGTGAGGTCGTGAGTTTTGAAAGGCGCTTGCATTTAGGTGCATATGTGGTCCTATCGAGATAGGGAATAAAGAAAGGGAGCTAGTTCTTTGTCGTTAAGCGGTGGGTAGATTTGGATGGTCAGAATCTATGTGCCCAGATCTACGGCTAGGGTTTCACTCTGGATCCCCCTTGGCATTCTACCTTTAATATTGGACTCACTTGTATCGCTGAGTCACGAAACACGAAAAGGCACCTGGTTTGTTTGACCTATGGTCCCAACCCACGATCACAGGGAGGTGAATAGGGAAGAACTAGCCTATGCTAGGCCCCCGTAGGACTTCGGAGATTCTGTCCATTGAGGAAAATAAAAAATTTAATTATGCCGTAGTGGGTGTGTTACATTGCAAGTGGTCTGGTTCTGAGGATATGGTGCAAACATATCTTCTTGATGAAATATTGGATTCGAGATCTTAATCAAAGAAGTTGTTCTATGTCTGAATTCCAAACGGAGCCCAATTATGTGCCACTTTAGGTTTGCATCAACTTTAAAAAGAAATTGGTGCTACACTTTCTCAGATGGCAGTTTGAATGGACAATCCTCAAAACTTAGTCAGATTATTGACTGATGCTTGTTGGATCTTGGTCTTGGTGTTTCGATGTTCTGTTAACTCATGTCTCTTATGGAGCAGTTCTTTTCTTCTAACATTCTTACTTCTCATAGGTGTTGCATGATGTTACAAATAACTTTGAAGGAGATATCAACTAAACACCTATCAATAGGTCACCATAACTTTGAAGAGATTACTACCAAGATTTTATATTATACTTGGCATCGGTGGTGCAGTGATACCCAAAGTATTCTGCATGATTTTTCTTTCGTGAAATCTTCTAAACAAAAAAGTATTTTCATTGGAATGGAAAGAAACGTTGCAATTAACACACACGATACAAAATGCTGTTTTAGTTCGGTGTTCATGAAAAAGGCAGACACTAATTTCTAGCAGTGTCAACGTGAACCTTGATTCAACTTATAAAAACTGCACAGGCTGTAGCTGATTGCCTTGGAGTTGCTGTCAAATTCAATGAAGAACGTGTGGAAGTTAAAGGGTCAATCCCAGATATGAAGGGAATCCAATTCAATGGTACAAATGGTAGAGGATGTTCAGGGTGAGGTGATAGATCTCATATCATCTTTATGAACTCGAGGATTTAGAGCACAAAATCAATAGGCAATCGAAAAATAGGTGGCAAGTTTCTCCGGATTTTGAGGCATTTTTAAATAGAGCTGGCAATCTTGGCACTGCTGGAAACTTTTCCTTATTTTGAGTAGCTCAAGGATAGGACAGAGTATAGTTGGAAGCCTATGCATTTATCAAAAGTGATAGAGGGCAGATTCCTGGGCTCGATATCAACAGAGGATCGATGGGAGATAACAACTATGAGGAGCATTCCTAACCCAAGGAGATTTTACTCCAACAACCTCAAGCATTCAATTGATTCTGCATTTATTTTTTTTGATTCTGTTAGAGTTTATTATCCAGCAAATCTTAACAACCTTGAGTGTTCGAAATGTTCAAGCAGTATCTTCAGATTTTTAAGTATTTTTAGTTAAGATAGTTCCTTGAAATAAGGCAGTTTGTTTGGACAAGTGTGGAGATGATTGTAACTGTTTTCTATTTTTAGAAAGTAGAGATAGGACTCGATTTTTCAAGGCTGAGAGTATCTTTACCTATTTATGTAGATGTAAAATACAAAAAGGGGGTTCGACCTAAGAGGGAGTAGTTTTCTTTGCTGGACTATGGGCTTTTCCATTCCATAAAGCTTTTTTCTGTAATCTCAAATGATCGATCAGTAATAGGCAAGCTGCTGATAGGATTCTTGTGCGGAGGTGTTGGTGGTGTTTCCTTTTCTCTGTTAAGTGTTTTTCCAGTTATCATACCTCTTGTTTTCAAATTCTTATTGTCAAAAGATAGTAATAGAGTAGAATTTATTGGTGAAATACTCTGCATCTGATCTTTTGGTAGTCTTTATGTTTCTCTTCTAAAATCTCAGTTTAGGAATTCTTAAATTCTCCTTTGCTTGACTTTTTCTCCTCTACTTTTTCCTCATTTGACACCATTAAAACTTGATTCAATCCAACATTTCCACTGCCTTTCACTGTGTAAGAGTTTTGTCTATATCTGAGAGTGAATCATATATTTAAGCGCAGACCCCATTTTCCCAATGGCCCTCTTTGTGGTCCCAAACCAACCATTTAAAAACCAAAAACTCCGATCCCTCATAACTGGCCTAATATCCTATTCCAAACCAATCTAAATCATACAGAGAGAGACCTCTCTGAGTCTTGTTGGGCTAGATCCAAGAATCCAAGAGGTTTAAATAGTTACCTCTGTCAATTTCTCCCTCAGCCTGAGAAATTACAGAGTGATAACATTTTGGCGACTCCACTGGGGACATTCTCCAGAAGTGCACTTCAAGTTCAGATTAGTCTTCTAACGTTTAAAATAAGCCAAACACAGGAAGGCTATACCATTCACCTGGCGACTCTATTGTTCAAGATCCCGAGCTTCAAAGTTCATGAGCGACTTCACTGCCAACGGATCCAGATTTCAGAAAATTGATGATGATTCAAGATGAAAGGGTATGTGGAAAATCTTATATCTTGTGAAGCTATAAAATAATTCAGGGATGAGTTAGCAAATTTTCAAATTGATGAAGTTTCTTTAACAACTGTGTTTCATTTTTGGAAATCGAGAAAAGTTTCACATGAAATTAAAATTTGTGTTCTCGAGCTGTTTGCTGAAAAACTCGAAAAGGATATTGAGCTCTTGAATACTCAGATTCAGTTCTACAGTTTCCAACATTCAAAACAGTTTTATGAGAATCTTACGTCTCCAAAACCAAAAGATATTGTATTGTCTTTCAATTTTCTGATTGATGAATATTTTTCTTGAAAGCATAAGTCTGAAACTGAACAGTTAAAATCATGGTCTACTAGTGAGGATACAACTGGAAAACTCATCTATGTTAAAATGTTAAATGAATGCCTGGAGAAGAAATGAATAGATCATATCTTTATTGACACAGTTGCAAATAATATGGATCTCCTCTTCAATATAAATTTTCAATCATATTTTTTCTACAAGGACCCGAGCCATCACCAGTTGCCATTACATATTTCAGTTTTGATTTTCATCAAGCATGATGAGGAAGCCCAATCATGGGATCAACTGCTGGGTTGGCATAATTGGTAATCTTTCATTACCTGATTGAGCAGTAGCTATTAGAAAAGTAGGGTAGGTAGGAGTGTGCCAATAATCTCAACATGATGAGCTCCTTTTTCTTTTTCATCTCCTCATAGTTTTATTTTCAGTTTATAGTTTGGGGACATCCCAATGATCAGCTGGTCTGCGAAATTCAGAGTTCTATAGATTGTTGACACCTCATTCTGAGATTCCATCCCCAAGTGGAGCCTATGTTAGGATCCTATAAATTATAGGAAATCAGTTTTCTGACTAATATCCATTTCAGGCATAAAGAAGATTTCTCTCACTGGCGAACACTTATCAATCAAAGTTTGAATTGGCAGCATCAACTCTGAGAGTACTTTCCTGCATCGAAGAAAAAGAATAAACAACTTCCTTTTGGTGGTAGAAAAGTTTGGATGTATGCATCCAAATCCAACTCAACAGCTGAGGTTGATTTGGGTTTGCAGTTGGATGCACCCATTTTTCCACGTGCAAGGTGGAGTGCTAAAACATCATAGAGAAAGTCCCTCCTCTCCACAAGTATTTGGTGGCTTTTTGATATCTTCTCTGATATCTGCCTCTGGATAGAAACAGTTCTTCAAAATTCATATCCTTACTCTTGGCTTCCACTTGATCACTAATTATAAAAGATGGCTCTTCTAAATATTGGTGAGGGCAATAGAGATGATTCTTTTTACATGTATAAGATGCCTAAGCTGATGAAAAAAATTGAGGGACGAGGTAATGGCATAAAGACAAATCTTGTCAATATGGTAGATGTGGCTAAAGCTCTTGCCAGACCCCCTTATACAAAAAAATATTTCGGCTGTGAACTCAGTGAGCAATCAAAGTTTGATGAAAAAACTGGGACTGCTCTTGTCAATGGTGCTCATGATAATTCAAAACTTGTGGCTCTGTTGGAGATTTTTATTAAGAAGCATGTGCAATTCTATGGATGTGGCAATCCCGAGACACAAATCCTTAAATAAAAAAAACAAATTATTTCACTGAAGTGTGCTGCATGTGGACATATTTCCGATGTTGATATGAGGGACAAGATGATTACATTTATTTTGAAGAATCCGCCAGAGCAAAAGAAGGGAGGCAAAGATAAGAAGGCCATGAGAAGAGCATAAAAGGAACGTTTGAAAGCATGATAAACTATTGATGAATAAAACAAGAAAGTCAAGAAAGAATCCAAGAAAAAAGGCCATGAGGTTACGTCCAAAGTTTCCAAGAAGAAAACTGGTTCTGATGAAGACCGTTCCCCTCCTGGAAGCCATGTTGATGAAAAAGAGGAGGATGATGAAGTGCAATGGGAGACTAACACTTATCTTGAAGCTGCACAACAACAAATCAGAGAGCAGTTGACTTTTGCTACAAGTGAAATGGTCATGTTAGACACCGTGGAAGAACATATATCTAAGCCAACAAAGAAGTCTTCAGGCAAGAATGAAAAGGTTGAAGTTGATAAGAAGACTAAAGATAAAAATGGTGATGAGGTAGACGAGAATCCCATGGAAAAGGATGATGAGGAGATTGTTTTGAGTAAATTGAATACAATGAGCATTCATGATGAGCTTCTTGTTTCTTTCAAGGAGCGCTTGAAGAATGGAGATACTCCTAAACAGTTACAAAACTACATGCAATTTTTAGATGGTTCTCCACAGGAAATCATGAATGTCTATTTTGAAGCCCTTTTCAAGGGTGTCGGAAAAGAATTTTTGAAAGAGGTGTCTAGCAAGAAAGGCTATTTATCTGGAGTTGTGCAAGATGAAAATTCTCAATCGATGTTGCTTGGTGCTATTGAGGTATTTTGTAACTATGCATGTGCTGAAGTAGTCAAGGAGGTTGCTTTAGTTCTTAAAACTTTATATGATGAGGACATCTTGGAGGAAGACATCATTTTCCAGTGGGATGATAAAGGGTCAACTGGGAATGCATCATAAATATGGAAAAATGCCAAACCATTGAGATAAAGTCAGAGTGGTAGAAAATCAATTTTCCAGATTTCAAGGCAACGATTGGGGCACAAATGGCAGTCGAAATATATAAAAATTCACAGGTGTTAGAGGAATGATCAAAGCCAAGATTTCAGGTGTCGAAACTCAGAGCCCACCTTTACAAATTCTATCCACCAAACATCATAGCATCGTGTCGACAAGGTATGCAGTTGGTGGTATGCCATACAAATATAATATAGGTATCGACAACGCTTAATCATATATATCAAATATAGTCTTCATTCCAACCTCAACGACTGGTGTGCTATCCAGTCCGATTTATGTATCAAGCGCAGAGCTCATTGTGGATTAAGTGTGATTTCAAAATGTCAAAGTGCTAACAATAATGATTGTGAGAATTGGATGCTGGAAAGATTGGCAAGTATTTGCAGGTAATTGCAAGTAGTCTTGTTATGAGGATATGGTGCAAACATATCTTCTTGATGAAATATTAGATTCAAGATCTTAATCAAAGAAATTTTTCTATGTCTGAATTCCAAACAGAGCCCAATTATGTGCCACTTCAGGTTTACATCAACTTTAAAAATAAATTGGTGCTACAGTTTCTTAGATGGCAGTTCGAATGGACAATCCTTAAAGCTTAGTCAGATTATTGACTGATGCTTGTTGGAACTTGGTCTTGGTGTTTCGATGTTCTGTTAACTCATGTCTCTTATGGAGGAGTTCTTGTCTTCTGACATTCTTACTTCTCATAGGTCTTGCATGATGTTACAACAAACTTTGAACGAGCTATCAACTAAATGCTTGGAAATAGGTCACCATAACTTTGAAGAGATTACTACCCAGCTTTTTGATTATACTTGGCATCGGTGGTGCAGTGATACCCAAAGTATTCTACATGAATTTTCTTTCATGAAATCTTCTGAACAAAAAGTATTTTCATTGGAATGGAAAAAAATACTGTAGTTAACACATTCAATCCAAAATGTTGTTTCAGTTCGATGTTCATGAAAAAGGCAGACACTAATTTCTAGCAGCGTCAGTGTGAACCTTGATTCAACTTATAAAAACTGCACAGGCTGTAGCTGATTTCCCTGGAGTTGCTATCAAATTCAATGAAGAACTTGTGGAAGTTAAAGGGTCAATCCCAGATATGAAGGGCATCCAAGTCAATGGTACAAATGGCAGAGCATGTTCAGGGTGAGGTGGCATATCTCATATCATCGATATGGACTCGAGTATTTAGAGCACAAAATCAACAGGCAATCAAAAAATAGGTGGCAAGTTTCTCCGAATTTTGATGCATTTTTAAATAGAGCTGGCAATCTTGGCATTGCTGGCAACTTTTCCTTATTTTGGGTAGCTCAAGGATAGGAATAGAGTATAGTTGGCAACCTATGCATTTATCAAAAGTGATAGAGGGAAGATTCCTTGGCTCGATATCAACAGAGGATTGATGGGAGATAACAACTATGAGGAGCATTCTTATGCCAAGGAGATTTTACTCCAACAACCTCAAGCATTCAACTGATTCTGCATTTATTTGTTTTGATTCTGTTAGAGTTTATTTTCCAACAAATCTTAACAACCTCCAGTGTTCGAAATGTTCAAGCAGTATCTTCAAATTTTTAAGTATTTTTTGTTAAGATAGTTCCTTGAAATAAGGTAGTTTGTTTGGACAAGTGTCGAGATGATTGTAATTGTTTTCTATTTTTAGAAAGCAAAGATAGGACTCGAGTTTTCAAGGCTGAGAGTATCTTTACCTATTTATGCAGATGTAAAATACAAAAATGGGGTTCGAACTGAGAGGGAGTAGTTTTCTTTGCTGGACTATGGGCTTTGCCATTCCAGAAAGCTTTTTTCTGTAATCTCAAATGATCGATCAGTAATAGGCAAGTTGTTGACAGGATTCTTGTGCAGAGGTGTTGGTGGCATTTCCTTTTCTCTGTTAAGTGTTTTTCCAGTTATCATACCTCTTGTTTTCAAATTCTTATTGTCAAAAGATAGTAATAGAGCATAATTTATTGGTGAAATACTCTGCATCTGATCTTTTGGTAATCTTTATGTTTCTCTTCTAAAAGCTTAGTTTAGGAATTCTTAAATGCTCCTTTGCTTGACTTTTTCTCCTCTACTTTTTCCTCATTTGACACCATTAAAACTTGACTCAATCCAACATTTCCACTACCTTTCCCTCTGTAAGAGTTTTATCTAGATCTGAGAGTGAATCATATATTTAAGCATAGACCCCATTTTCCCAATGGCCCTCTTTGTGGTCCCAAACCAACCATTTAAAAAACAAAAACTCCAATCCCTCATAAATAGCCTATTATCCTATTCCAAACCAAGATAAATCATACAGAGAGAGCCCTCTCTGAGTCTTGGAGGGCTAGATCCAAGACTCCAAGCGGTTAAAATAGTTACCTCTGTCAATTTCTCCCTCAGCCTGATAAATTACAGAGAGATAACACATCCAACCATCAATTGTGTCTCCCATCACACATCCAACACATGAGGACCATATAGAAATCCCCCTCCTAGTGACACCAAATAATACCACATCATCATGCCAAAATCACTAGGAAACTTCAACAATCATGAAACATATATCTCCTAACCATCATCATCTAACCCCTTGGGGGGATAGAACCATCATCCATCACACACACACACACACACACACACACACACACACCAAACCACCATAATGAGATATTATTCTCCACATCCATCAAAAGTGCAACCAAGGTGTAATCAACAAGGCGAGCACATGTAAGAAGGCTACCAAGAAACAAACAAAATTTGCATCCAACCAAGGAGAAGTGAGTTCCCCCAACCCAAATATCTCCATCAAATGATATAATGACATGAATAGATAGGGATCCATATAGATGAATCCCCCAAGTCAGTCTAGCAACTCCAAGGAACACAATACAAGTCTCCGTCAATGTGGCGAGAATCACAGGGTGTAACCTCATACAATATAAGTTGTAACAGAAAGAATATTTTGGGTTGCCAATGATCTACATAGAATTGAAAAGTAAAAGACACAACTATTGAATTTCTTGTTTTATTAATATTGTTATCAATCTCTTTCAGTTGGTAGTCACTAGCTAAAAATCTCGTGAGTCCAAAAGGAACAAAAATGGAAGCATGCTTGCAAGAATTCAAACTTCATTATGGTACACTATTCTTAAGAAAAACATAGCTAGTATATGTTGCATGAGATAGAACCCCACAAGAAGCATATTTGAAAGAAAACTATCAAAATTAAATGCAAGGGAGAAGGCACAAAATCTTGTGATGGAAATGAATTGATACAAAGAGCATGTAATGTCCCTACCATTAAATTTCACAAGACATGTTAGGAAGTAAGAAGTATGGACATAATAAGGCTTCACATTACACTTGTAGTTGGACAAGGGAAGGATTATCTAGTATGTACATTTAATTAAGAAATGTTAGTATCACTAGTTTAGGGTAGGTGGTAGAATCAAGGGGATTGATTGAGGGATTATCCACCCAATTAATGTATTTTTGAGGTAATCAAGGGATGCAACTGAAAGGGTATCAATGAAATTATAGTGTGTGTGTGTGTGTATAGCACATTCGTAACTTGTGGGACTAGAATGTGGTTGAGAAACCATGACCCAAGGGAATATAAGCCATCAAAATCACTCAAGAATATCACCCAACCTGGGCCACACCAACCCTTAGCATGGATGGAGTTTTTGGTGTCTCCTCCCAATAGTGGTGGGTTTCGAGCTTGGGTCGCCTTGTTGAATGAGGCCCATTGAAACCGATCGCTCTATCGTGATTTGACATAGATTATTTTTATTTTTATTTTTTAAATTAGGCGTGTTTAAGATGGTGTTTTTTTTAATGGTGCTAAGGGAGGGATGCCAATAGTGGAGTGGTGTCCAATAGTAGATATGAAACCTGAAAACATAATCCCCCAAAAGTCAACAAGAAATATATTAATAAATTGATAAAATTTTTCTAGTAAAATAACAAATTATGCTTAAAGCTAGTTCAAAATTAGCCCATTAATTGGTTGGGTCCACAATTGTCCACAAAATGAATTTAAGTGCACCAAAGTACATGAAAAACAAGTTATTTTACATACACAACATCATTTCCAATACAAATTTAAAATCTTTGACATAAGATTATGAAAATAATTAAACATCTAGACCTGCCCAACTTTCTCTCCTTTTGTCATCAATATGCATAGATTGTGTAATGTCCCCACTTTGGGACATCATCACAGGGCAAAGATTTATGATGACCAGAGTGGTTAGATGGATGCTATAGCGAGTACATGGGTATTTGAGAGGCATTGTGGGGTACATCTTGCATTGATGATCATATTCCATCATTATGATTCATTCTGCACAGGTTGGCTTTGGTTTCGTTGCATTCCGACGATTTCCAGGATTTTGACTATTTTGAGCTATAAGTCAATGGAATTCACTAAAGAGGTCATTTTGGGCACATTACTTGGAGGAACCTGTCAGTGTAATAGCTCATTGGAATCGGGAGGAGAAACACTACAGGATGGGATGGCTAGAAGTGACTTTCAGTGGCCAGAGAAGTCACAAGGAGAGATAAGGAGCTTGTCAAAGGAAAAAAAAGGTTAATTAATTAATTAAAGTGATTTATTTAATTAATTAAATATTAATAAAATGAAAGTCACTTTGGAGGGACAAGATGAGCCAAAAGGTATAAAGGAAAGGCAAGGGCCTCTTCTCATTCATTCATGTATGATCTTATTTTGATTTTTGGCTTCTATCTAGTGAGCCCAATATTGGGGGTTTTGAGGGTTTTGACATAACATACCCTAGAGGACGATTCGGTGGTGAAAGATTCCACCTATATTGTCCCAAGCTTGGTCTCAGAGATGAAATACTCTCCCAAACCATTCTAGTTCTAGATCTACTCAGTTGCAGGAGGATTCTACATCAGTTTCATGTGCAGATAGAGAGAGGGCACACCAGTTGAGGGATTCCAACAAGAGGGGCACACCATCTTTGGAGAGAGATTCGTTGTAGGATATTGGCAAGGCCATTGAGGATTATATCACTTGGGTTTTCATTGCAGGGCCTTGGACATTAGATCTTTTTCTTTCTGAGACAATTTTATGGCTCAGATTATTTCTTGACCAGTGGGGCAAATTGAAGAGAAGGAGGGCATTTTTGAGATCCAGATCTAGTCTGTTTGGAGGGGTTACACTTCAGATCTGACCCTGAGACTTTACCTAGTGACTTGTAGTGTCCCGATCTATATTTATGGAGAGTTTCAGATCATTTGGAGGCCTCCTTCAGCAGGGCCGAATTATCTAGGGTTTCAGTCATCCAGTGGGGCGCACAATTCAGTGGGGGATTTCAGATCTACAGAGATTGAGAGGGATCTTGAAGATTCGATCACCTGGGTTGTTCTTACCATCACCCGATCTGTCAGTTGGCATATTTATTAGGGTGATTGGACACTTTTGGCAGCAGGGCCGAGTTATTGAGGGTTTCAGCCTTCTATTAGAGCGTGGCATTCTTCAGCTGGAGAGTTTGGCATTCAGATCTGCTTGTATTGATCTTCATTTCTTATTCAACTTTTGGAGGCATCTTTTGTATTAGCGGGATCATTTTGTAGCAGCTCTTATCTATTGTCTATCTTCTTGGCCATCTGTTGAGCATTCCAGATCTGCATCTTCATTGTAGCAGGTTTCTCTATTTTATGAATAAAGAATTGAGATGTTTTGGCTTGTCTATCTTATTGCATATGGTTGAGGCATGTTCCATAGTTATCTCTTTCTATTATTTTCTTCATACACACATATAAGCACATCTAAAAGGTATATCATCAAAGTGTTTGATGAAATGGATCAAACTGCTTTGGTTCACGATAGTACTGTACAAGAATATGATTTATTTCTCCCATCTATGCACTAATGATATAAATTAGAATATTCTCATTAGACTGATACTATTGAATAAATTATTGTCATTGATGTCATAGGCAAGTATTCAAATATAAATATCCAAAGGAAATGTGACTTTAATAAATACAACATGGAAGTGGATTAGAAATGAAGTTACATGAAAGTGGATTAGAAATGAAATTACGTGAAAGTGGATTAAATATGGAGTTACATGAAAGATGAGTAAATATGAAGTTACATGAAAGTGGATTAAATATGAAGTTATGTGAAAGTGGATTAAAAAGTAAAAAGTGGATTAAACATGAAGTTCTGTGAAAGTGGATTAAAAAATAAAAGTGAATTAAAAAGTGAAAGTGGAGTAAAAGTGCACATGGTATTTGCACATGGTTTTAAAACCCATGGTGGTATTTTTCCCATAGTATGTTGAAAAGTAAATTAAAAAAGGAAAATTAATTATTTATTTAATGAAGGTCGTGCCTTTTCAAATGTACATGACTTTTCATGTAGAGTTAATGCCACAATATAAAAGGATAAGATGATTGTGAGAATAGTGTGGGGGTGAAGAGTGGAAATGGAATATTCACATATGAGAATATAACATGAAAAATATTGAATATTATTCAAATAAGGAGAGAGTGATGAAGTATGTGGTGACCCAACCAATAGATCTTGAAAAACCAAAAGGAGTAAGTGTTGAGAAGATCTGACGAAAGCATAAGTGAGTGCTGAGCTGATTTGGTGAAAGCAGAAGAAGTGAGTGCTAAGAAAATTTGGCTAAAGAAGAATTAGCAAGTGCATAGAAGATATGGTGAAAGCAAAAGTAACGAGCATAGAAGCAACAAGCATACCAATGAAGGAAATGCATATGAAGAACTTGTATACTTATGAGTGAGGTTGCTGTGGTTGGGATTTTCGGTTTTGATTGGAAAAGAACTTGTAAACTTGTAAGTAGGTTGGTGCCTACAAAACAAACATTTGTGGGGATTGGTGTCTCTAGTAGGTCGGTGCCTACAAACAATAGAGGAGATTGGTTTATCTAGTAATTCAATTCCTATAAACAACAGTGGGAATTGGTGTCTCTAGTAGGTTGGTGCCTACAAATATACAAAAATAATTTTTTGTGGTTTTCTCCTGAAATGGTTTCCACATAAAATATTGTGTCTTCTAGTTGTTAAATTTATGCGATTGCTTCATTATAGTTTATGAGTGTTAAAAATAAAAAATAGACTTATACTGATTCACCCCTGCCTCTCAGTATACATGTGTTCTCAACAATTAGTATTAGAGCAAGTTCCTTCAGAAACAATCTAACCACTGGAAGGTAGATCTCGTGAGAACACATGGCCGGTTAGGAAGGTTTCTATACATACATGAATCTGTTGTTTGACAAAATAAACTATGTCTTTTGGAATATAAGAATGCAAACATATATAATGGCCCTTGGTTTTGATATTTGACAATTGGTTGTGATTGGTTATACAACCCCAACAACTCCACCAATAGATACGTCTGAGAAAAAGGCTAGTGAAAATAATGCAAAATCCATGAATTCTATCTTGTGCGGTATGTCAGAATCATAGTTTGTCAAAGTAGTGCATTGCAAATCAATGAAATAAATTTGGGACAAAATTCGAAAAATCCATGAAGGCAATGACAAGGTCAAGAAGGCTAAGCTACAAGTTCATAGAAGACAGTTTGAGAGTTTGAAGATGAAAGACAAAGAAAATGTTGCATCCTATCTCCTTCGCATGGAAAAAATTGTCAACACCATTAGAGGACTTGGTGAAATAGTTACTAAACCAATGATTGTGCAAAAGGTGTATTGGCAGGTGCAAATGGCATGTCAAGCAGATGAGAAAGAACACCCGATGGTAGCTCTCAATCAAACTTACTCTCGTTTGGTATAGTGTTTCCTGTGAGTATATGGGCCTCACTTCCACTCAAAAATAAAAGAATAAAGAGGGGAAATACATTGAAATCCCCCCCCAAAGAGTTCTAACTAATCCTTAGGATATTATAACTAAAAACAAACTAATCTAATCCTAACTATTTCTAATCTATCCTGGGAGAAAAACTAAAATAATGAGTACAATGAAAGATAACACCATTAGAACCATAAATAACTCATGTATTCTAATGATATATGAAAACAATAATGTCACATATATACAAACAAATAGTTGAACAATACATCTATAACATCATTTCTGTATCCACAAGGAAACATGTGACAACATAAACAAACAAAACAAAGTGCAAAAATAATTCATACAACAAAAGGCTATCTACTCAACTAAAAGATAAATGCATAAAGAATAGTATCTAATACACCCATCAACATCACATATTTCCTAAATGTCTCTTGCTCTTTATTACTTGAAAGCAATAGTACCATATTGTGTTACAAAGGGAAAAAATCTTTATTCCATTCAACTAGTTCTCTTTTATAAAACAAGAGAGAGACTCTTCAATTCTCATAACCATTTGTTTCGTTTTCCCCTAATTTTGTCTTTTTTACATTTCAAATTTATTTTTCATTTTTAAAATGTAAATGTGGGAGTTACAAATGGGAGCTGAAGAGACTTGAGGGTGGTTACATTCTCCCTATGGAAGTTTACAAATGATATCTATTTAGATTTATTATTCACTCTTCCTATTGGGTCATTTTATGAATTTATTGGGTCGTTCTGGGAGTTTCTAGCTCTAGTCTGTTGAACAAGATCATTCTAGATTATTCTCCTATGTCTTATATTTCCATCAAGCCCTTGTTGGTTTGATTTCTTTTCCCATAGCTTGAGATATGTTTGTTTGAAGTTTTCATATCCGCTTCTTCATCCAAATTCATGTTTTAACTATGTTTTGAATTTTTGGACTATTTATACCCTCAATATACTAGAAATTTCTATCCCATCTTTTTCTTCTCTCCTTCATCTTTCCATCGAGTCTTCCTGGGCTTGATTTCATTTCTCGTAGCTCCAGATATGACTGTTGGAACATAACATAGCCCAATATTCAATCAAATTCGGGAGTCTTCTCTATTCTTCCTTTTTTGAGAGTTTCGACCTTGAATATTGAAAATATTTTTGTGCTATCACATTCTATTCTCTTCCAATTTTGTGACAATCTATCGAGCTATCCTGCTTAATTTCATTTCCTGTAGCCCAAGATATGGTTGTCTAAAGTCTTCACAGTCCAATTTCCCCCAAATTCACGACCTACTATTCTATGCAATTTTTGAGATTTTATGTCACTTTTTCTGACTTGAAGGCCTCTTCCATTTCATTCCTCTTCTCGATACCTTTCCAATGAGGTATCATGGGATCAATTCAGACGCCTGTAGCCCAAGATATGAATTTTTTAAAAATGTTTCCTGAATGGTATTTCAGGAAGAGTTGGGTGGGTTGGAAGAGAACTGACTGGGTTAGGAAAATTGGTTGGGTTAGAAGTTGATTATCGTCATCGGGAAAATTGATCGAGTTGGAAGTATCTGATCAGAAGGGAGATGATCGGGTCAAGAAAAATTGGTTGGGTTGGAAGGAGATGGTCGTCGTGAGGAAAATTGATCGACATGATGTGTAGCATTTTGGAATGGATGAATTCTAAAGATGAAGAAGGCTCCAAGATTAAATGTGGGTCCGACGGGCTAGGTGGAAGATTCCATGTCATCATCCATGTTAGTTCCACATCACATAATAGTATTGGTTAACTCTCTTACTTACTCTTCTATTCTGTCTGAGTTTATTGACCCAGGGTTCATGTCTATTCAGGTTTCCAACAAAGCCTCTAAAACTATCGGCCCTCCTGGTAAACGAAAAGGCAACACAACACACAAAATGTGTTGCACAATATCACCCGAGATAGCTTTAATGGGTGGATGTAATACTTAGGTGTTTGTAGCCTAGTATCGAGTGCGAGATAGATAACTATATATTGAACCATTATTATAGCATGTAAACATAGTATACGGTCATTTACGAATAAAAAAAAAATATAACAACTCAGTCATTTAAGCATAAAAATACTACTGAAGACAATAAATATATGCATGCATTCATCACATAGCACAAGTGTTACCGTGGTTCACCCCCTCCTGGGCTACGTCTACAAAGATTTGGCTCTCAACTCTTTTATTATAGTATTTCTGCATCTACAACGCCACACGCTTGACAATCCTTCACAGTTGGGTAATATCTATATGAGGTGGACTAGATCACACCAGGATCCTCAGCCTATGATATAACTCTCAAGATCTACCTTCCTTTGTCTTCTCTAGCTGAACAACTTATAAAAATAGATCATACAACAAAATATTACATATCGCTTACCATAATACTTCTACAATAACAACTGATCTCTACTGTATATCGAACGCCGAACCTCTATATCAACAACAATCATCAACACCCCCTATGATACATATGTATCTATATCTATACATTTTTTGGCTCTTTAACCATTACAATACATTACCAAAACCCTAACCCTAATGTTGTTAGGTCTTCCCTGCATGCACACGTGCTATTCTTCCTTCAAGCTATCACTTTCCTCGTGCATGCTTTCTTTCCCAAAATCACCTTGCTTTTCTACTTTGGCCTGCTTCCAACAGGCCCCCAACACTGACATGTGGCTCATCCCGAGCCACCTAACACAATTCATCGATCTCCCTGGTGACCTCCTGGAACTTCTCTTTGATCTCTGCTTCCCGTGTCTATGCCTACACAGTCTTCTCCTTGATCAATTCTGCGCACTTTGTCTGGGTTTGTGCTATCTGTGTCTTGGCTTCCTCTGCCTATGCCAAGAATTCTACGACCTGCTCTTGGAATGGCTCCTTTTGAGCTTGACACTCCTTCTCTATATGTGCAATGGTGAGTTTTGCCTGCAATTTCTTCATGTCCTGTGCCCCTTTGATGTACTCCGTGATGGACATTGTCTTTTGCCTCTGCTTGAGGTCTTAGATAGCTACTGTTACACATTATTTTGGTCACCCTGGTGTTGTTTCTACAAGCATGTGTTTGGGCTCTCACAAGGATCTTTATCATGAGAAAAGTCACTGATTTCCTCCTCTACAAAAAATGTTTTTAGAAGGACATCATAGGCTAGACATAAGAGACAGTGCGAAAATGCCCGATTTCGTAGGCTATCCTAAATTTGGCTTGTGGAGTTTTTGCAGGCTACTCTATAGAC
This sequence comes from Picea engelmannii, assembly GCA_009831015.1. NCBI lineage: Eukaryota > Viridiplantae > Streptophyta > Pinopsida > Pinales > Pinaceae > Picea > Picea engelmannii. The sequence goes on from ML785146.1 coordinate 170,495, forward strand.
AGGGTGTGATGGCATTTGAAGACTAAGGAAATGATGAAGTTCACGAAGGTTCTAGAAGGGAATATTATAGAATATGAGGTGACATCTGTATGGTTGGGATCCTACTGGCTTCTCTGATTTGGTGGGATCATCCTAATCTCTTTAACCATCTCTCCTTCTCCTATATAATGATGGATTTATCACGGAAAAGGTTAAGCAAGTAAACAAGAAAGCAAGGTCAAGTAATGAATTTATGAAATAATAGGATGAGAATTGTGTGAGGAACTCTATTTCAATTGATGTTTGAGGTCTCCATTTGACCATCAAGCTATTGTGGATTATCTTCATACAAGTTTGGAGCAAGTGTGTGTGTTGGAGCAAAGGGCCACCGAAAGGGAACCTTGCAACATCAAGGCTGTTTGGTTGTATCTTCCACTTTTACTTAATATAATATAGTGGCATGTTTATTTCCCATAAAATCACTCTCATTTTATTACGTGACTCCTTGATCACATGTGTAAGTTTTCATTGAATATACTATTGTTGCTTTCACTTTGGTTGGTTTGTGTTTCATTGCAGATCCAATATCACAAGAGCACTAGAGCGGAGTAGGGACAAAAAAGATATAAGGAAGCGATATTCAAAGGTATGTCATTCATCTCTTGTTTGATAGTAAACTCAATGATTAAAGCTTAGGGAAAGCGTCATGTCCTGTCTTGTTTTGTTCTAGATCCAGGTGGATCTAGGGAGATTAGTTTATGTTCGCATTCACCAATTTATCCAATAATAAAATTGGTGATTCCACTGTGTCAGTTTCAAATCATCTTCACACTTTGATCTATCTTAAATCTATTAATTATTTCATGTCATTGATGGGGAATACATCAAGGCCCTCCTGTGATAATTCTTTTCCTGTCGACTTCAACTCATCATCCTGGAACAAGACTTAGAAATCGTTTGGTACCTTAGAGCCTGCATGCCTTAATGGTAGGTTTCTTTTCTTTCGATAGTGGGTTCACATCATTGATCCTTGATTGAGAGATTTTATCGAGTGCTCAACTTCAACTCATTTATTTGCATGTGTTGGATTGTATTAAGGTACCTTGGGATTCATTGACATCAATGGTGATTTCCCTCACACTTGTTAATGGTTTTCATCAACGACCGGTAATCAAGTGGTTTCTACCATGCTCGACTCCAACATCTGTAATCACATGGTTAGATTCATACTTATAGACGACGGGATTGAAGACCCTGGATCTCACCATTTTGGTCCAGGTTGTGATGAAGTATTTATGATTTGTATTGACACATAGATCGACTTTGCATGTCTCGTGGCTATGTCCGATTTTGAGTTTTCTAGAACATAGATCCATAGTGTATTCCTAGTGGCTATGTAGAATCTTGATGACATGGATCCATAGTGTATTATTGGTGGCCATGATCGACATTTATGATTTAAATCACTTGTAGTTTGAGCATGGGAATGCCTACCTCAGAAATGGTATAATATTACGTAGATGCTTGGTTGTTTGTAGGCTCCCAATTGGTGTGCTCCTTGTTCCTGACACACACACACATTTTACAAAGTATTTCGGCTGTCACAAGTTCCAACCTCATACTTTGGGGGGCATTCTATTACACATTATTTTGGTCACCTTGGTGATGTTTCTACAAGCATGTGTTCAGGCTCTCAGAAGGATATTTCTCATGAGAAAAGTGACTGATTTCCTCCTCTACAAAACTTGTTTTTAGAAGAACATCACAGGCTAGACATAAGACATAGTCGAAAATGCCTAATTTCTACAGGTTGTCCTAAACTTGGATTGCATATCTTTCGCAGGATACTCTATAGAGAGGGTGCGACGACGTTTGAAGACTAAGAAAAGGACGATGTTCACAAAGGTTATAGAAGGGAATATTCTAGAATATGAGGTGGCATCCATATGGTTGGGATCCTACTGGCTTCTCTGATTTGGTGGGATCATCCTAATCTCTTTAACCATCTCTCCTTCTCCTATATAATGATTGATTTCTCATGGAAAAGGTTAAGCAAGTAAACAAGAAAGCAAGGTCAAGTAAGGAATTTATGAAATAATAGGTTGATAATTGTGTGAGGAACTCTATTTCAATTGATGTTTGAGGTTTCTATTTGACCATCAAGCTATTGTGGATTATCTTCATACAAGTTTGGAGCAAGTGTGTGTGTTGGAGCAAAGGGCCACCGAAAGGGAACCTTGCAACATCAAGGCTGTTTGGTTGTATTTTCCAACTTTACTTAATATAATACAGTGGAATGTTTCTTTCCCATAAAATCACTCTCATTTTATTACATGACTTCTTGATCACATGTGTAAGTTTTCATTCAATATACTATTGTTGCTTTCACTTTGGTTGATATGTGTTTCATTACAGATCCAATATCACAAGAGCACTGGAGCGGAGCAGGGACAACAAAGATATAAGGAAGAGATATTCAAAGGTATGTCATTCATCTCTTGTTTGATAGTAAACTCAATGATTAAATATTAAGGAAAGTGTCATGTCCTATCTTGTTTTGTTCTAGATCTAGGTGGATCTAGGGAGATTAGGTTATGTCCACATTCACAGATTTATCCAATAACAGCTACGCTTATCCTTTCTTCCTCCTTGTCCCACTTCTGGATCTTTTATTCCTCCAATTTTGTCCAAAGTTGTGCTACATTATCGAACAAGTCAGCTGCTGTGCTAACTTGTCGCTCTATATCCTATAGTTGTTCTACTGCTTCCTGCTTCCTTTTCTCCTTCACTGCTGGTGGAGTAGTGGGTGTGAGCTGCTCTCTAAGACTCTCAATCTCCTTTTGATATTGATCAATTTCATGTGCAATATGATCAATCTTTTCTACTGTTTTGATTTCATCCATTTGCACTGTCTTCAAAATCTTCTAGTATGTTCCTACGACTTTCTGCTCCAATCCATTCCTACACTCCCTTTCCTCTTAAGTTTCAAGATTAGCCTGCTCATAGATTATTTCCAGCGCGTCCCGCTTCTCTGTTGCTTGCTGCAGTTTGACTAAGTATTTGTGCGCACAATAATGTACCTCGTGGTTTACGCTGACCTGCAACTTGTGTAGAGCCTTGGATGGCATCCACGTCAACACCAGTTGGATTTGTCTTAAGTCCTTCATGGGTGTCTGCCCCACGATTGTGTCCATGCGGAACATACTGGGTGTGATGTGGAATGTTGTGTTCGGCTGCAGTATTGCATGGATTGGATCTCATTCTTCTTCTTCCACTCTTTCCTCTGTCTGCAGTGCTTATGGCTCTGTTCCCCTACTGTTTCTTGCTACTTGTGCTTCCCCGATATGCTTGAGGAAATGTCACATTTCTGCCAGCTCCTCTTGAATTCTATCTCCGTGGTGTGCAACATGGTCAAAATCCTCAGCTATATAATCCTGAACCATTGGGGCTATCATATACCCATCATTCTCCATGATCGTGTATTCCAGAGGTGTTCTTTGTTCTTTCGTTTTCTTGTGTGCTCCTCCTATCTGTGTGGATGGCCTCTTATTCCCTTCTAGTTCCTGTGAGTTGGGACTTGGTGCAGTCCCTTGCACCGACTCAACCTGTTTCTGATGCTCTTTGGATGACTGCGTATTCTCCTTCTTCCCCTTTTGGGTCCCCATCTTTTCTGTGCCTTCGTTTGTCTGTGTTGTTTTTTTTTGGCCCGTCCTTCATTTCTTGGGCACTCGGATTTCCTGAGGCTACATTCCTCCCTGCCATGCCTCTTCTTCCACTGTCCTTTCTGACAAGTCTTGGTTGATGAATGTAATCTTCCATTCATCTTCCCAGTATTTGATCACCATGTCGATATCACCCTATGTGAAACAATAACGCATTTGTAGCCACTTCTTATCGATATCATTCCACACATGTATCAACATTCTGTGTCGTGTGGCCTTGAAGTTGGAAATGTTCCTAAATTTCACGATAGCCTGTGGTGTGATCCTCCACATGTTGGAGATGGCTTCCTACAGGTCGCATATGTATCCTTCAAATATGGACTTGTTCATCCTTTTGTGCCTAGAATTTGATGTAGCTCTCAACAATAAGTATCTTTCTCCCTGGTTTGGTTTGGGTCTGGTACAAAAAGTTACATATCTCAGTTCCCTCCATCCCATAAAGGATATTAACATGATCAACCATGAATAGTGAAACTCTATTCCTGGATCCTGCTCATCCTTGCAGTCATCCAGGAACAAGTTCAAGAGATATGGTGCCCAACTCATTGTAGTTCCCTCGGTGCATTGAGCCGTGACTGTGACAACCCTAGCTGGAACTTCCTCCCTATGACATTTTCTTAGAAGCTTATAGACTAAGATCTTTGTGCCCATCTATGTTGCGACATCATTGATTCCCTTGATAATGATCCCTCGTGTTCCCCTATCAGTCCCATACTTCTTCTTCATCTCTTCCTCTAGCGCTTTATCCCTGGCTTTGTCATCTAGAAATTGTGCAGGATCCATGCCTCGGGATGGCAACCCTGTTATGCTCGCAATAAGATCTACGTCTATTGAGATGAGCTTGTCCAACCATATGTCACCGCCATGTGTGACTGCTAACAATTGTTTGATGCATACGCTTGTGTACTGACCTCTACCAAAATTTGGTAGGTCCAACAGACCTAAAATCCTTATTTTCTCCAACCTTGTTTCCCATCGGAGTGGTTGATCAATCAATTCCCCAATCATATTTGTGCCCACAATATCCAAGTATACTCTCTTTGCAAATTCTGGAAACTTGTCTTTTTCTGCTACATCGTGTTCTGAGTATTTTAGCTTGTCAATCTGCCCTAGAAAGTATGATTCCACTCATACCCCATCTGGTATATGCATTAGAACAAGGGTTGTGATAGGTTTCTTGTGAGGTGACCTAGATACCTCCTGCTTGTCTTTATTCAGTGATGGTGGCTGGCTCGAGGTTCCAATGACTCCCGGTTGTTCTTCGAAATACCACTCTGGCCAACCTGTGACATCCTCTACTGTTCCTTCCGGTGGGTGGTCTGAGATAGTGGTAATTTGAGACTCATCTGGCTCAACTACCGCTTCCAGATTCGTCGTCGTTCCATTGAATCTTGGAGCTGCTTCAATGTTCTCTGGTTGCACCTCCTTTAGGGTTTTTGCGTCATGGTTTTGCTACTCCTATACCTCTGCTGGTATATCTATATTTGTGCCCTCTGGTGCTGGCTATTGGGTTTCTTCCACTATAGGTGTGGGGTTCATCGATGCTTTTTTTGGAGATGGGATTTCATCGACATTGATGATATCCAGTGGCTACTGTTCACCTTCTTCCAAATGTACCCATGACTTGGTTTTAACTCTGGTTGGTCTGGCACTCTATCTTTCTTCTGCTTTCTTTGTTGGTGCCATGGTGGTGAATGTTGAACAGTTGCTGAATTTGAATGGTCTTTGTGACCTCTCTGGACTCGGTTCTATGCTACTTAATATCTATCGCTCTCTATCTATTCTCCTTTCACAAATGGACTCTTTTCTCTCGCGTCCGTGTGTTGTATGGTCTTCGCATGAAGCTTTTCAAAGATGCTTCCTTAATTATGGGTTCAATGCACCTATGGCTCTTTCGTACTTTCCATTACTCTTCCTTTATGATTCCAGTTGGCACGATTAATGTGGTGTCCATCAGTCCTTTTCGTCATTAAATTTCGCCTAACACCGTCTTGTCGTACTGCTTTTTTAGTATTTATTTTTCCCGCTTGTTTCCATCATGACCTGGCCATTTTCCTTCTCCTCGCCGAGTTTGTGTTGCTAAGTATGTGTGTCCTTTCTTTCTTCATTGCATTGTGCCTCTGTTGGTATCCTTTAATATCCTGTTTTTTTTTTTTTAGTGCGCGATGGGTGGTCGACTGTCCTTGTACAACTTCAGTTGACTCCCATTGATCATCCCTCTGAGTTATGTGCTTGATAAGTCTTTCAACTATATAAATCCTCCATCTGTGACAGATTTTACTTCGTACGGTCCTAGATAATGCATTCTTATATTTCCTGGGTGCTGAAATGATTTGTTGTCATACATCAATACTAGATCTCCTTCTTTGAAAGTTTTCTTCTTGATGTGTCTATCATGCCAAGATTTGTCCCTTTCTTTCTAAACTTGTTGTTGGAACCCTGCTAAGATCCAGTCTTCCTCCATGGTCATTAACTGATTTAGTCACTCCTATATTGCACCTCGTTTTTTCATATTTGTGATTGATGCTACGCGCAAGCTTGGTACTAAAAATTCTAATGGCATCATTGCTTCTTGGCCATAGACCAATTTAAATGGTGTATTCCCTGTCAACTTTTTGCATGTAGTCTTGTAGGACCATAATAATACTAGTACTTTGAGGTCCCAATCATATTTATTGATGTCACAGATTTTTGTCAACACATTCTCTAGGATTTTGTTAAATGCTTCCACTATTCCATTTGCCTATGGGTGATATGGTGTGCTCTTCTGATGATGTACTTCAAACTCCTCAGTCATAGCGATGATGGTGTTGTTTATGAAGTGCATGCCTTGGTCACTCATAAAATATCTTGGGCACCCAGATCGGGTGATTACTTGTTCAAATAAAAAGTGCGTTGTTGTTTCTATGCTGGAATCCTTCACTAGTGCGGCTTCCGCCCATCTTGTTAGGTACTCCGTCACGGTGATAATGTACCTATCTCCTGTTCTTTTTGCTGGTGAATTGATTGGTCCCACAAAGTCTATTGCCCACTTTTCGAATGCCTGCAATGTTACTTGTGGTTGTAATGGAATCTTGTCCCTCCTATTGGGTTTACCTACCCTTTGACAGACATCACATCTTTGATAATACTCCTTTGAGTCTTTATGAATCGTCAGCCACCATAGCCCTGCATGCAATACCTTCTGCGCAGTAGCTTTTCCTGCATAGTGCCCTCCTGTTATTGATCCAGATTTATGTAGGAACACAATGAAATATAGAAATACACATAAACATAGAGATGCAGCGGAAGTAAGACTTCATTTCATTAATAACAAATGATTGAAATATGCTTACAGACAAAATGGAAATAAACTAGCTAGGGCGCTGGTAGCTTATCTCTGAGAAGAGATGTGGTGGCTACTGGCCTCTAAACTATGTTACAATGAGGCTTGAAGGCCTATCATTATTGAGAAATAATGGAAAAGCCTAAACATCAAAATACCTAACCCTAGGAGATGAAACGCCAAGACTATGGGCCCTGTTTGGGTAAGTTGGTACATCAACTTCCCGGGGATGTAACTTTGGCATACAATCTCCGTTTGACGCGTTCCATACCTCGTTAGAAATATCTATCCGAGGAATACAAATTTTGGGTGAGAAACATAATCGATAATCCATGTTGCTCCCTGTTTTCCCAAAAAACGTTGTTTAAGGCCTCAAAACGGCTCCGAAAGTTCAGGACCTGAAAAACTGCTAAAAATAGTAAACTATGCGGAAACTGAAAAACTGAAAGAAGCAATGGTGGGGGTCCAAGTGGAATAGGTGGGTGGCCACCAATATCTACCTGGATCATTCCTCTCCCCTTAGGAAGCAATGGTCCCCATTGCGTTGAGTTCCTCCATGAGATGAGGAAACTTTTGCTGAACTTGGTCCTTGGTGAGCCATTTGCCTTGGTGAAGGAGTTGGCTTGCTTTGACAACTCGATATAGAGGTATCCTTTGTTTTTGGTTGTGCTTTATCTGTGTATCCATGATCTGATCAATTCTAGCTTGTTCCATGCAGTCTAGATTTAACTCTGTTGGTGTGAGTTGTTCTACCATGTCGGATGTGTCTAGTAGAGGTGGAAAGTAGGGCCGAAGGCAGTCCACATTGAACACTGGGTGCAAAACAAGGAATGGTGGAATGCTAAGTTTAAAGAAATTTTCCCCTACAGCCTTGGTGAGGGTCAACGACCCATATCAGATAAAACGAAGCTTGCGGTGGGGTCTAGCGAGGTGCTCCTTTTGCAAAGGCAGCCACACCTTTTCGCCCACCTGGAAGTTGTGTGGCACTTGATGTTGATCATGTCGCTACTTGTACTTAGCATTGGCTCTATCCAAGATGTCATGAACCTCTTGGCAGATGTGTTGAATGTTCTCAATGAAGCTATTTGCCTTATTAACCTCATACTAGACATGAGTTGAATCTTCTTGAGTAGCCACAAATGGCATGGATATGCCAATGGGACATAGTGGCTAGAATCCCAAGCCCACTTGAAAGGGGCTATGGCTGGTTGAGCTATGGAGATCCCGGTTATAACTATTTTGTACATAGGGGAGGCTCTCATCCCATGTGCGTGGATGCTTTGAATTGTACATGCACAGAATGTGTACGATCATCCAGTTGACGACCTCTGTTTGGCCATCAGTTTGTGGATGGAAAGCTGTGGACTTGGTGAGCTTGGTGTCCAACATCGACCAGAGGCTGGACCAAAATGTACTGAAGAACCTACTGTCCCGATCTGAGATGATAGACTGTGGGATCCCAAAGTGTACCCACACTCGTTCAAAGAAGAGTTTAGCAGTGGCTTCTGTTGTGATATTCTTCTTCTAGGCCATCATAATGGACATCTTCGAGAATCGATTGACAACCACAAAAACACAGTCATTGCCATGCTTAGTAGAAGGAAGGACCGGCATGCAATCCATAGAGATGGATTCTCAAGGTTGACTATGGGTAGGAAGCGAGGTATAGAGGCCTTGCTTCTTGATGGTTGGTTTGGCAATGGTGCAAGCAGTGCAGGACTTGATGTACTTCCTGACATCTTGTCGAAGGTTTGGCCAATAGAAATACTTTTGCAGTACTGCCATGGTTTTCTCGACCTTGAAATGCCCAACGACCTAACTGTAGTGCACCTCCCAAATCATATCGGCACACTCGCTGGAAGGAACACAAAGGTGTCCCAGGTGACAAAGTAGGGCATCCTGGAGGTGAAAATTGGGAACTTTCTTACCCTACAAGAGTGTATTGTATGTGTGTCCGAATTCTAGATCACTTGTGTAGAGAAGCGACCAATCAGAAGTCTCGTGCCCATAAGAGTTGAGCACAGTGGTTAGAGCCACGATGGGTGGTTGTATGAGGCATTCTACAACATTATTGGTGTTTCCTTTTTTGTACTTAATGTTCAAATGAAACTATTGCAGGTATGTGGACCACTTCTGATGGCAATCGTTCTGCAACTTCCCTTGTGCTTGTATGAATTGCAGGGGTCGGTGGTCTGTGTGGATGACCGTTTCCTTTCCCAAAATGTAATGCTTCCATTGCCGACATGCCTGCATAATGAAATACATTTCTTTGTCATAAGTGGGATACTTCCGGACTGTGTCGGAAAGTGTCTCATTGTGATATGCCACTGGATGCCCATGCTGAGTAAGGACTGCCTCAATAGCATAGTCAGAGGCATCTGTCTTGATCTCAAATGGTTGTTGCAAGTCTGGTAATGTGAGCACTGGTGCAGAGCAGAGGTGATGCTTCAACTCCCCAAATTCCTTCTGTTGAGATTCAAACCAAAAGAATTTTTCTTTAGCTCCTCCCTTGGTGACTTGACTCAAGGGCCAAGTGATATGAGAGAATCCCAACACAAACCTACGGTAGAAATTGGCAAGACCTAAAAAACTGCGAAGCTCTGTTAGGGTGGTTGGGGCTGACCAATCCCGAATGACTTGGATCTTTGCTGGATCCACATGCACCCCCCACTCATTAATAATCTATCCCAGATACTAAACCTGGGTTATGCCAAAAGTGTATTTCTCCAAATTGGTGCACAACTTGTGTTGCTGCAGTGTTTGGAGGACCTGTCGGATGTGGTGGAGGTGCTCTTCCCAAGTCTGGCTGAAGATCATAATGTCATCCAAGTACACCTCTACAAATGAGTTGGTGAATGGCCGCAGGATGTCTTCCATTAGCCTCATGAAGGTTGCAGGGGAATTCATCAACCTGAAAGGCGTGACCAACCATTCGAAAAGGCCCTCCTTGGATTTGAATGTAGTCTTCCACATATCAGAGGGTTTGATTGGTACCTGGTGATACCCAGACTTCAAGTTGATCTTCCTGAAATATTGTCCCCCCTTGAGTTGGTCCAGAAGGTCATCAATCTGTGGGATTGGGTACCTATTCTGGACAATGATCTTGTTCAATGCCCGATAGTCAATGCAGAGTCTCCAAGTCCCATCCTTCTTCTGCACCAACACGATCGGGCTCCCACAGGGCAATGAACATGGTCGGATGTGACCTTTCTGCAACAAATCCTGAATCCACCTCTTGATTTCTTCATTCTCAAGGATAGAGCACCGATATATGTGTCCATTTGGCAGCGATGCACCTGGGGTCAGATCAATGGGGTGCTTGACCTGGCAGTGTAGAGGCACCCTTGCAGGGTAGGTGAAAATGTCCTCATACTCCTCCACGACCTTATCCATCTGTTGTTTTCATGCAGAAAGGCTCTGTCTAGAGGTCATGGCCACAATATTTCTCTTTCCCTGAGGGTGGATCATCAGGAATTTTTTTTTCCTGGTTTTGGAAATGAGCTTACTGCATTGTTTTTCAGTAACCAAAGAGATGGTGGTAGGCGGTGCTATCTCTGGTATCCTGTAAAACTTATTTCCCAAAGTGATAATAACAACACGAGGCATGGACTCATACACAACATGTCTCTTCCACAAGTATGGTTGGCCTAATAATACATCAGAAACATCAAGAGGAGAAATGTCACATAATACCTCATCCGTGAAGGCTTGATGCTGTAGGGAAGGCGCCATTGTTGACTGAAGCAGAGGTCTCGTCCTTGGTGCAACCACCCGATGGTGTATGGTTGTGGGTGTGCTATGGTTGGCAAGCCCAACCGCTTCATGACCTATACCAAGATGTGGTTCTTCTGGCTCCCACTGTCGACAATGAATTTCAACAGGGAACCCTTTACCCACATCTTGGAATGGAAGAGATGCTCCGCCTCCTCTGGATCTTTTGGTTCCTCCTTTTGGATCTTTGTGGTGGAAACAGTGGCATTGGGATCCACATAGATAATCCGCTTCCCCCTGTCATTCCCCTTGTCAAGATATGATTCAGATTCGGAGCATGCATCCAATTCAGAATCCTTCAACTCGGCTACCAGTGACTGCTTGGCCCGACACTCACTTGTGTTGTGAGTGGAGCTCTTATGGAACTCACAGCACTTCCCCGTGTCCTTTTTTGGCTTCTTGGTGTTGTTCTTTGATTTTGGCTTTGGCAGGTTGTCTTGGGCTACCCCACCTTGGCTTGGTCCTTTGTTCTACGGTTTGGGGGTACCTTTCCCTTGCTTCTGATTTGTAGACCCAAAGTCTTGCTTCTTCTGTTTGAACTTCTGCTCAATCTTGGCAGCATATCAGTATGCCGCACCAAGCGAGGAGATGTCAAGGAAATCCATTTCCTCCTAAATGTATCTGTGCAGAAAACTATGGTACTTTAACACCAAATGTTTCTCCGAATCTTTGATATCCAACTTTGTGTGTAGGGTATGAAACAAATTCTTCATCTCATGCACATCTTGGTCCCTTTTCTGCCACAACGTAGTCCATTGTATGTATTTGTCCTCATAGCTCCCCACGGGATAATATTGTTCCTTGATGGTGTCTTAGAAAGAATTCCAAGTGGGTGTGGCCGAGAACAGAGAGGGTTCTCCCTCACCCTCTTGCTCCAAGTAGGTTTCCCACTAGTCCTTGACATGGGGGGCGATTTTGAGGAGTGCAAAAATAATATTTTCTCGGTCAGAAAAGTCATGAACCGAGAAATATCCTTCTAACAGATACAACCATTTATCTATGTAATCTACATCTATTTGGCCCTCAAATATGGGAATGTCAAAGTTTACTTGTACCTTAAAAGGAGTGGTGCCTCCAGAGTGGCTGTTGGATGTCGATGCGCCGCTAGTGGGAATCCGTTGAAGAATCTGGGCAAAGTTGTCCATCATCACGTTCCTTTGTTTCCTGAGGGCCTTCTTGAGCAACATTTTGATAGGATCTCCTGCTCCCTCATCTTTATTTTCTTCCCCCATGTGCGGTCATCGGGGTTTGAGAGGCTGATCTTGCAAAGGTTCAACCAGATTGAGCCCCAACTCCTTATACCCCAACCTCGTTGGGGACATGCAAAGAAGGATCGAGAATGAGCAGACCGCTCTGATACCACTAATTCGGATTTATGTAGGAAAATAATGAAATACATAAATACACATAAACATAGAGATGCAGCGGAAATAAAACATCATTTCATTAATAACAAATGACTGAAATATGCTTATAGACAGAATGAAAATAAACTAGCTAGGGCGTTGGTAGCTTATCTCTAAGAAGAGATGTGGTGGATACTAGCCTTTGAACTGTGTTACAATGAGTCTCAAAGGCCTATTATTAGTGAGAAACAATGGAAAAGCCTAAACATCCAAAGACCTAACCCTAGGAGATGAAACGCCAAGACTATGGGCCCCGTTTGGGTAAGTTGGTACATCAACTTCACGGGGACATAACTTTGGCATACAATCTCCGTTTGACGCGTTCCATACCTCATTAGAAAGATCAATCCAAGGAATACAACTTTTGGGTGGGAAAAATTGATCAACCATCCATGTTTCTCACCATTTTCCCAAAAAACATCGTTTAAGGCCTCAAAACGGCTCCGAAAGTTCAGGACCCAAAAAACTGCTAAAAATAGTAAACTGTGCGAAAACTGAAAAATTGAAAGAAGCAATGGTGGGGGTCCAAGTGGAATAGGTGGGTGGCCACCAATATCCACCTGGATCAGTTATTCCTACATGAGATTCTGCTAAAACTCGTGGTCTTTTGTGTTCTAACACGTATCTTCGTAAGATTCTATCTGCACCCATTTTGTATAAGTGTCCTGTGATCAATTTATAGTCTCCAACCCAGACTACTAAGTTTTTCTTCTGTGCAGTTTTATATTATTGCGGTGAAGTACCTGTGCTCAAGTACTGAATGCTATCTGCAAAATATTCATCAGCGATATGGATTGAGAATAACTGTGCATCCGAGAAGTTGTCCTCTAAATTCATAGGTTCTTCGCCATTTGTGACTCTTGATAGGTGGTTAGGTCCTGCATTTAATTTTCCTGGCTTAAATATTACTTCAAAGCCAAATTCTTGAAATAGTAGTAACCATCGACCGATTCTCCCCCCCAACACTAGCTTGTTGACTAGGTATTTCAGGGCTGAGTGATCTGTGAACATCTTAAAGTGTTTCCCCAATAAGTAATGTCTGAACTTTTGTAGTGTGTAGACCATAGATAGGCCTTCTCTCTCCGTAGTGTTATAGTTCTTCTTTGACTCTGATAGTTTTCTTCTTGAAAAGGCTATGGGGTGATCCAAATCCCCCTCTCTTGGCTATGCTAAGATAGCTCTGTTGGTTGTGGAGCCTGATTATCTTCCTGACTCAGAGGTCTTGTGTTTTTCAGTTGTGTTTATACCCCATGAAGACTTTACACCCCAGAAGTTTTTACACTCTTCCACTCGGGGGAGTGCAGAAGGGGGGTACCCCCTCTGCAGGGTCCAAGGGGCCTATCCCTCCGGCTGGGGGGTTCGGGGATGAAGCCCCCGAAGGAAAAATTGCCTTGTAAAAGTATATTGTAATTTCATTGTAAATATGGACCGTTCATTATAAGGTCGCAGATCTAACGGTAGAAATTATGTTAGGGTTTTTTTCCCTAGAAGGCAACCCTTTGTTATGAGGGAAATGTATTGCTTCTATGCAGGATGGTGAGTATTGTATTCTGAGAGAGGAGCCTATGAGAGAAAGAAGAGGAAGTTACAATGTGTTTTGCTGTAGGTTGTATCCCTTCATTTGATGGATAATAATAAAGGAAGGACCTGGCAATTTCTCTGGTGGACGTAGCCCACACTGGGTGAACCACGTAAATCTATGTCTCTCTTGTATAGTTTATCTTCTGTTTTTTGTTTCCGCATTTGTTTTATTTTATTGCTCCGCGGTCCTGTTTTTCTAACAACTAGTATCAGAGCGAAATGTAACTCGCATGAAAAGAGGGTTCTTGGTTCGAGTGGGAGCAATGTCAGAAGATGGAAAGTTTAGGGTCGATAAATTTAATGGCCAAAACTACCAGTTATGGAAGATGAATGTGGAAGATTATTTATATCATAAGGATCTATTCCTATCATTGGGCAAAGTAGCAAAGAAGCCAATGGCCATGATGGATGAAGAATGGGAGATTCTTGACAGAAAGGTTCTAGGAACGATACGACTAAGCATGGAAGCATCGGTGGCTTTCAATATTTTGAAAGAAAAGACAACAAAGGATCTGATGGACGCATTGGCTAAACTGTATGAAAAATGATCGACGTCTAATAAGGTATTTCTAATGAAGAGATTATTTAATATGAATATGTCAGAAGGTGGGTTTGTTGCAGATCATTTAAATGAATTTAATACGGTTACTAATCAACTAAGTTCTGTAAAAGTGGAATTTGATGATGAGGTTAGGGATCTTCTAATCTTGTGCTCATTGCCAGAAAGCTAGAATGGCTTGGTCATGGCTATAAGTAACTCTATCTCTGGTTAAAATACTTTAAAATTTGATGATGTTGTTGGTGTTATCCTTAGTGAGGAAATGCGACGGAAAAGCACAGGTGAGACATCAGGTAATGCGTTGAACATGGAGAACAAGGGAAGACAAAAGGATAGAGGAAATAGCTAAGGGAACCACGAGAATTCTAGGAAGGGCAGATCCAAATGCAGACTTGGAAAGATAGAGTTCTGGAATTGTGGGAAGAAAGGACATCTGAAGAAAGATTGTAGAGCTCCAAAGAAACAAAGAGATGGACAACATGAGATAAATCATGAAGCAAATGTAACAGGTGATGTGTTACAAGATTCTTTGATTCTTTCTATAGATAATATTTCTGAGTCTTGGGTAGTAGATTCAGGGGATTCATTTCATGCCACACCCCATAGGAAACATTTTCTAGATTATGTTCAAGGTGATTTTGGACAGGTTCATTTGGGTGATGATGCACCATGCAAAATTGTTGGAATGGGAAAGGTAAAAATAAAGCAACGCAATGGAAACTAATGGTTGTTAAAAGAGGTAAGACACATTCCAGATTTAAGGAAAAATCTAATATTAACAGGGCAGTTGGCAAGTGAAGGTTGTATATCCATATTTACAGATAAGACATGGAAGGTCATCAAAGGATCATTGGTGATAGCAAAAGGAGAGAAGGTAGGTACATTGTATTTATGTACTGGTAATACTGACTCTTCTATATAATTAGCTTCTACAGGAGTGAATACAACACTGTGGCATCATAAGTTGGGACACATGAGTGAGAATGGTATGCAGATACTTCACAAAATAAGTTTTCTTCCAGATCTTAAACAAATTGATTTGGACTTCTGTGAGCATTGTGTTTATGGAAAACAAAAGAGAGTCAGATTTCTCAGAGTCGGAAAAGAAAAGAAGAATAAAAGGTTAGAGCTTGTGCATACAGATGTATGGGGACCAAATCAAGTATCATATCTTGGTGGCTCTCATTATTATGTTACTTTTATTGATGATGCAACTAGAAAAACTTGGGTTTATTGCGTTCGACAAAAATCAGATGTTTTTGATACTTTTAAGAAATGGAAAGATTTAGTTGAGAATGAGACAGGAAAAAATTTGAAGTGTCTCAAATCAGATAATGGAGGTGAATATTGCAGCAAGGAGTTTGATTATTACTGTTCATACCATGGGATTTGTAGAGAGAATATAATTCCAAGAACACCACAAGAAAATGGTGTGTCAGAAAGGATGAACAAGGCAATCATGGAGCATGCAAGGAGTATGAGATTGCATGTCGGTTTTCCCTTATAGTTCTGGGAAGATGCTGTAGATACTGCTATTGACTTAATAAATAGAGGACCTTCAAGCTCTTTGGATGGTATAATTTCAGAGGAGGAATGGACAGGAGAAAAGGTAAACTATTCTTTTTTGAAAACTTTCGGTTGTGAAGCATTTGTCCATATTGATAAAGAAAATAGAACAAATCTTGAGTCTAAATCTAGGAAGTGTACCTTTATTGGATATGGTGTTAATGATTTTGGTTATCTCTTATGGGATTATGAAAATAAAAAAAACATTAGGAGTAGAGATGTCATATTCAATGAGAAGTTCATGTACAAAGATCAGTTACAGGGAAAGAAACAGGAAGAAGAAAAAAAAGAATACACAGTGCTTGATGAGATCACTGAAAAAGAAATTCCAAAGGAACCTGAAAATCAAAATGTACAAAAACAGGAGAAGAAGGTACCTCAAAGACCTGCAAGTTTTGTTAGAAGATCTACCAGGTTAAGTATACCCCCTGAACAATACTGTCTTTCATTGTATTATTTATTGTTGACTGATTCAGGTGAACCAGAATGTTATGAAGAGGCAATGCAGGTAGATACCAAAAAGAAGTGGGAGCAAGGCATGAAAGAGGATTCCTTGGAAAATAACCAGACTTGGGACTTGTTTTAGTTGCCTACGGGAAAAAGAACATTGCAGAATAAATGGGTTTACAAGTTGAAGGAAGAAGATGGAGGAGAAAAGCGGTACAAGGCTAGACTTGTTGTAAAGGGGTTTGCACAAAAGAAAGGTATAGATTTTGATGAAATATTTTCTCCTGTTGTTAAAAGTATATTGTAATTTCATTGTAAATCTGGACCATTCATTATAAGGTTGCAGATCTAACGGTAGAAATTATGTTAGGGTTTTTTTCCCTAGAAGGCAACCCTCTGTTATGAGGGAAATGTATTGCATCTATGCAGGATGGCGAGTATTGGATTCTGAGAGACGAGACTGTGAGAGAAAGAAGAGGAAGTTACAAAGGGTTTTGTTGTAGGTTGTATCCCTTCATTTGCTAGATAATAATAAAGGAAGGACCTGACAATTTCTCTGGTGGACGTAGCCCACACTGGGTGAACCACATAAATTTGTGTCTCTTTTGTATTGTGTATCTTCTATGTTTTGTTTCCACATTTATTTTATTTTATTGCTTTGCGATCCTGTTTTTCTAACAAGCTCCAAGTGCTATGGATGATGTGTCTACATGGATGTGAAAGGTCTTCTCTCAGTCTAGAAATACTAATATTGGCATGGTGACCATATTTTCCTTCAAGGTATCCAGATTGTGTTGACACTCGTCATTCCACTGAAACTTTGTATCCTTTCTCAAGAACTTTTCCATTGGTGCAGTAATCTGTGCATACCCTTTGATAAACTTCTTGTAGTATCCTATGTGTCCCAATGTTCCTCTAAGTTGACAAAATATTTTTGGTGGTGGTAAGTTAAAAATTACTGCAATCTTTGCAGGATCTACTAATAAACCTTGTTTGCATACTATATGGCCCAACATTATCCCAAATGGTTTTCCGAATATGCATTTCTTTATGTTCAGTGATATTTGGAACTGACTACACATTTCTAACATCAAGCATAAGACTTCTACATGGTATTTCAACAAACTATAGACTATCCAATCGTCCAGGTATACCTCTAGAAACTGGTGGATGAATTCCTTAAATGCGACGATGACTACTCCGAAAAATATTGTTGGTGCATTCTTCAGTCCAAATGACATGACTGTGTATTGGTAGGATCCCCATTCTATCGCAAACATGGTCTTGTATCTATCTTCCTGTGCTATATTGATATGATGGTAGCATGATAATTCATCACTGAATGAGTAAGCTTCATGTCCACCTACGTTCTCTAACACTTCATCCGTGAAAGGTGTAGGGAAAGGGTCATGTAGGCATGCATCATTCAACTTCCTCAAGTCAATGCATATCCTTATCCCTCCTTGTTTCTTTTCCTACACTACCATCGGGCTTATCCATTCTGATTCTTTGATTGGTTCTATGATTTCGGCTTCGAGCATCCTGTCGATCTCATCTTTGACTTTTTTCTTATATATTGGGTTCAATCTGTATGGTCGTTGTCTGATTGGTATTGCTTCAGGTCTGACTGGTATCTTCATTTATCCTAGCTCTTCGGCTATACCCTTCATATCTGTAAATGTTGTGGGAAAGAGGTCACTGTACTCATACAACAACTCTATTATTCTTTCTACTGTCTGCTCATCCTAGTAGTCTTCAATGCTGGCCATTTTGGGATGCTCGACTTTCCCAATATTGACTTTCTTTACCTTGATCGGCTCAAAAATGACTTCTGATTATATAGGTGGACCTTCCACTTCTCTTTCTCCTTCTACATCTTCAATCTGAATGTCGCGCATATCATCTTCATTCGGTGCTTCCTCTTGCACATGGTAACATGAAAAAAATTGTTTGACCGTTTGTTTGTTCTGCTGTTGTTCTTATGTGATACGTTCTACTTCCGGTTCTTTGAATAATATCACTCCCCTTATCTATTGAATACCTACATCTATATTGGGTTTCTCATGCTCGAATGAGAAAGTGACTGTAAAATTTTGTTGCAATGTCGTCCAGGTCATAGTTCCTTTGTGCAATTCCTGGTCTGTATACCGGTTCGATGGTATGCCCTGTAGAGTGTGTATGAAATGATGAGGCCATTCCTTTGGGGGTGTCAATTTCCATAATGTTCTGCACTTCTCCAAGTGTTCCAATGGTGCCCCTTGTCCCTCATACTTCTACTACTTGTGGTTCTTTTGTTCTGTGCCAAACCTTATGCACAGTAACCACTTACATTGGTACCAATCTATGATTGTCTCTTTGTGTGCACCCCACCATCTTGAAGGTGTGGCATTGAGTGATATATCAAGTGATAATAGTCTCTGATTCTCTAAAACTTCATCTTCATACTGTGCCAATAATGTTTCCAAATCGTTTATTCCGTGGAAACTGGGTGGTTCCCTAGTTTCTATGTCGACCCATCTTACTGCGTGGTCTATTCTTGCACATCTTCTCATGGAAAATTCGTGTAGCCTTTGTTTCCAGTTCTTTAAACCGGTGGCTGAGTTTGTTTCACTTGAAGTAATTCTATGCCAAATGAGTATCCCATATGCAGTTGGGTTTATGTAATCCTCATCGCGCACAGTTGTTCAATACAACTAGTTGATTTTCTCTAAGTCTAGGCAAGTAGGTTATACAAACCTCTCCCCTTCCGATGGATCTAATGGTGCGATGACCCTATATTCTCCTGAATCAAATGTCATCTTTATGGTATTCAAGTTGATTATGGCCTAGTTTTCAAACACCCAATCCAGACCAAGCAACGCTCGGTATGGTGTTGTGTCATCCACTATTTCAATGACTTCAAAATCTACTTTAGTGCACACTCCATCTAGGTCTACTATTACTCCTTTTAGTCTACCAATTGGTAGGACTCTGTGTTGGTTTTCCAGTTTCAATTAAATAGGTGAATATCCTAATGTGGGTTCTCCCATGCATTGCCATGTATTCTTTGGTAACACATTAACTTCAGATCCTAGATCTAGTATGATATCTCCCATGTTGAAATATCCGATGTTAGCATTCAGTCTAAACTCCATACTGGTTCTTCTTCTTGTATGTAGGCGATTGACTATTTTTGGTTCTATTTTTCCTTTCGTCTCTATACTATATTTTTCTAATATGTTTTTCAATATTTTCATAGATGATGGATCACTTAATACCTTTACACATGATTACAAAAAGCCTTTGATTTTACTTACTTGTCCCATGGGTTGCATTTCATTGGTATGATCCAATACTGGAGGCATCTCGTACTCTGGTGCTTCCTTGTTTTTATGCGTAGTTGAAGTCGACACCATGTCTTCTTTCTGAAATTCTTGTTTGGCTTCCTTAAATATTTCCTTCTCATTCTGTGCATCGAACTGTTTCCTTGGTTCAGTGTTCTTCTTCACCCACTGAATTTTACTAGTTCTTGTCGGATTGCGTCATTCCCTGTTTTATCTCCTATGCGAGTAACTATATTGATATTCCGGCCTTCCTCCCTTGCTTCGGTTGAGATCCAATGAATATTTTGGTTGCTCTAGTTCCTCTTTTCCTGGATATTTACTAATAGTGTTAGACATTCTTTTGTATCATGGTCCGATGCAAAAAAATACATACACGTTGTTGGTGGAAGTGATCATTCCCTTGCATAATTTCCTAGTTGTTGACAATTGTGACATACCACTGGTCCTCTACCTCGTACGAAACCTCCTCTGGCTCGTCCTCTGCCTCTGTAGCCTGCTTGATCACCTCTTGGTGCATTTTGCTAAGGCACCTGATTATATTGCGTGGTATTGTACTGAGGCTATGTTGTGTTGTACTGTGGTTGTGTGTTATTATATGGCTACTGCGCAATATTATACTGCTGCCGTGCAGTGTTGTATGGAGCTGGAACTTGATTAAACTGTGGTGCAGCTTGCCCATTCATCATTTCTTCCTTCACTTTATATGCATTTGATGTCCTTTCTCTCATAAACTCCATAGTTCTACAATCTTTGTCATCATGGCCTACTGACTTGAAAAAGGTACAATATGAACTCTTTGGGACTGTCTGGTATTTCTACATCATCGTGTAGTGATAAGGATCATGACCTAGTTTCTTACAGATTTCACACCATAATCGTCCTGTTGGTAATGGATTTGGCATTCCTGTTCCCATATATTGCGCGAATGTTGGACATTTGTTCTTGTGGTGTCCTTTTGTTCTGCATGTAGTACACCAAATGACTCCTCGTTTGTCCTTAGTCTTATTTTGGTTCAGTTGGAACGTTAAATTCTTCAAATCCTCCTTCAGTTCTTTGATAGTTGTGTTCATTTGTTGATACTGATTTTCTTCTAGTTGTAGGGCTGCTTGCAGAGCCTTTGCCTGCGTCTGGAACTTCTATTGTCGCAATGGGTATTTTAAGTGTGGTAGTGGTGAATTGAAAAACAAGTGCTTATGATGCATATCGGTCATGAGATACTTCAACTTTCCTTTTAAATGCTTGAATCACTGATCGATTTCCCAAACAGATTCTCCAGGTTTCTGTCATATTTCTATCATTTCATTCATGTATTGATCCTCTGATATCGACTTCTAGAACTCATTTATCAGTAACTTCTTAATGTTTATCAGTGTCCTTATCGTCCTAGGTGCACTGTTTGTGTCTAGACTCATGTACTAGTCTAGTGTGTAGTCTCTTAGCGTAATAGCTAGCTGCACAAGTTTGGTATCTTCATCAATGATCTGTTTTGATTCCCAGATCTTTGAAAAAATGAACAAGTGTTTCTCCGGGTCTTTTTCTTCTTCTCCTCGAAATTATGGTAACCTGATGGTGGGATCGTGTCCTTCCATTCTGAATGCTGAACTACTACCTCCGCGCGATGTAGATACTTGACTAGTGCTGCCTGAACTGGCTCCTCTAGTTGTTGTTCCTTGTGTAGATGTACTTCCTGTTGTCTGACTCCTTCTGAACTTCAGTTGTCTAAATGATGGTGTTCTCTTTGGTGTATTAGTCCCACATGGGTTTATGGGTTCCACACTGACATTAATATGGATAGGATTGCTGCCTTCTCTTTCCATTCTTGGACCTCTTGTATTCTTCTCATATGTTGCATGTAGGATTTCCTCAATCTGATCCATATCCTAAAGATCCTCTACCTCTTCCTCATCACTTGCCAATTCCTCCCTCGTGGCTACGACTCTCTTCTTGGTATTCATATTGTATTGGTAGGGTACTCCGCTATGCGTCTTTCTAGCTGTCACCATGATATGCTTGATCTAGTTGTCATCCATCATAATCAAGTCCAAGGGTTCCTCCTTCTTTCCCTTATTCTTTCCTCCCTCCATTTCTCCTCTTCTTGTCAATGCTTCCCCCCTTCCTCCATGCACACAGGGAATTTTAACTGTCTGACTCCATTGTCAGTACTCCTTTGTTATATAGTAGTATATTAATAGAAGTATATAGTGATCGATTATACCTTCCTGAGGTCCACGTAGAAACTCTTGCTCCGCTGTGCTGTACAAATTCACTGTATCGAATGCAAACTCTGTTATAAAACCCGCTACAACACTGTCAAGCCAAAAATCTACTGCGTGGATGAATTTTTTGTTCACTTGCTGTAGCTATTTGATCTGTACTAGGGTCTAATCTAACTGTCGAATCTGGTTCGTTGCATGGTTATCCTTCAACCTTAGTATCCACTCCTACAATAAGTGCGGGAAATCACAAAAAAGGACTTCATGCAAATCAATAAACACGTATTTCTCCAAATATTTGCGAGGTGTTATTCTAGGGTTATTGTTGTCTTTCTGTGCAAACTCTGTCTCTTTTGTATTTAGCCAGCTTTCAATCTCTTCTTTTGTAGGATTCCACGGTCTCAACATCCCCTCCTAATGGCTCATTGCTTTCTTCTTTTTCTTTACTCTTTTGTTTCTCAACCGATCTCATCTACTCAATCCTCTCCTGTTCCTACCAACGACAACATAACCATTTGTTGGTTAACTCTCTTTGTTGTAGGTGAATCCCCCTGTGGACAAGTGGATTCCCTCTTGGTCTCTAAACTCCTAAGGCCAAGACAGAAGGTGCTTAACATGGACATTGACTTCATTTTAGATCTAATCAAGCTAATGAATGAAAGAAAAGGAGAAAAATATGTACCTTATGAATGACGTTTGTCCTTGCAAAGTCCAGGCTGAGCTTTGATATTGAGCTCCTTGATAGGTCCTGCAAAACAAACAAAGATACAATGGACTTGCAACTCTACTGAGATTATCTCAATCATAGATCCATCTACTGCAGGCAAACTTATATGGAACAAGTACAAGTTTGAAAGAAACAGGCCAAGCATTGATTGTATTAATGAGAACAAGTAAAAGTACTTACAATCCTTTGAATGAAGGTGCAATAGCCTCTTCCAGTTCTCCTTGTCCAACCCCTTTTCTCAATCAATCTCCACTGATTGCTTTGATGACAACTCACTCATGATATCATAAGTTTGATGTAGTTCTCCAACTTCATTCCCCCCTTTCACCATGAGAAGGCCTCTTTATATAAATAGTAGGCAAGGAGGTTTAGCTAGACTCCTAAGTATAAGCACTGACACTTAAGGAAAACCTAAAAAGTCAAGAAGGAAAAGTTTTAGGGTTTTAATGTTTTAAATTAAAATTTCGTATTAGGTTATAAGTGACTTAATTATTTGAAATATAAAGAAGGTGCCTATAATTGAAATTTTTAAGAAGGTAAAATAGGTTAGTTAGACCCCTAAGTTTAAGCAGTGAAGCAAAGGAAAACCTAAACAAGCAAGGAAAGAAGAAGGGAGGTGTCATACTTGATTTGATCTATGAGGGTTTCTAAGTTGGTTGATTAATGGGTGCCAAAAACTACTTACCTCCAGGCCACCGTCTCTGTTCATATTGTTGGGGTGTTTGATTATTTCGAGAGCTTCTCTTAAGCATATCATGTAGTAGTGATCCTCTTTTGCTAATATCTTTGTATCCTCCAGGCGGACATGATGTTTGGTCTTAAGTGAGTGTTCTGCTAAGGCCGAGGTACGAATGCCTTCATTTCTAATTGTCTGCTCTATGCTCCTTAATCCTTACCTGAAAAGATCGTCTGGTTGTTCCAATGTAACATTTCCCGCATGAACAAGAGACCTTGTAGATGTGTTTTCCTTGTTGTTGGTCTATAGGGTATTTTACAGACTTCATTCTTTGTTTGATGGTAACTAGGGGTTTGAAGGAGGTTGTAATTTCTTTCTTTTATAAGACTTTTGCAATCTTGTCTGTGACACCCTGAATGTAAGGGAGGAAGGCCTTTATGTCCCCTAGGAGGGGTAGCCCCACCATAGAATGGTGGCCCTCTAGGAGGGATAGGTCCGCTAAATGGTGGTTTCCCTGTAGTTATTTGTATTTGGTTGGAAAGGGTCTGCATTCTTGGGTGAAAAGATGTCCTAGCAGGATCGTGCAGAACATATGAAGTTGTAGAGTGAAAGCTTGTAAAGGCAGGGGTAGGGATTGAAGTGCCTTGGGAAAGAGTAGAGGTGATGCGTCCAGCATTAGGATGGAATTGTGTTGACGTAACAGTAGGGTTAATGACCTTACCGATGGGGTGATTCATAGTTTGACCAGATGGTCCTGTTTCACCAAGAGGATCATGAGGATGAAAGGGTTGTTGAAAGGATTCAAAATGCTCATAGAGATCGCGTCCCGATGAATTCCTCCAAACAGAACGAGCATGTGTGGGATTTTTATCTACTGCAGTGCTAGGACAAATAGGAGTCCTATACTCATCACCAAAGGTTAGTTTTGTGGATCCCATATACGTTTCGGTAAAATCTCTCTCCAATAGTTGTGGGACCTCTTCATCTATGACGTTCCCAAGGGAGTCTAAACAAAGAAAAAGTGGTTCGAGAGGGGTTACCGACATATATGTAGTGTGAGAAGTGGGATTCTCAACCGTAACCAAAGTGACTTCTGAGTTATCTAACGGAGGAAAATCAACACTTCCAGTGTCAGATTGATTTTCTACCTGTCCACGATAGTTGTCTTCTGGAGGGTTAGGAGGTAAGGGTTGGTATCCTTCTGGAGGCAGCCCTTGCATCCTACATGATCGACGAAGACCTTTATCGTCTATAGGCTCAATTTTGGATAATAATAGTACAAACTAAAAATCTAGGGCCAACTAATAAAAAGAAATAGCGTACGCTAATAAAATCTAGGAATCAAAACCAAGAAAACAAAAATTCTCTCGATGATCGTACTAGTTGGTGATGAAATCCAACATTGCATGATCAAGTCAAGAAGGGGATAGGATATGGTGGAATAGTTACAATGGTGATCTGCTTAACGGACTTTCACCTTTGTGCAAGCTTCCATGCAGTAATTGTGGATTTTCCCTCCAAGGAGCCCGAGTGAGTTTGACCAATGTCTGTCCCAGGTACAGTGAGACTTCCCTTCACTGTCACCTCATGTAAGTACCTAAGGATTATGGCAACTATGGACACCAACTCGCATTCATCCCCTAGGCGGGTACAGTCGACAGTCCGATCCAAACGTATGGGCAAGATAACAAGTCTGAAATCAACTCGAGAGGCTCCCACACATAATCGTGGGTATACCTTCAAGTGACCCCCAATATATGATCCAACTACTACAAACAGTTGAACCATGGAGGGATAATCTCCGTAACTCACACGAATGCGACCTCGCGTGTAACCCCTGTGTGAGAGGGGGATCCCAGAAAGCTTATATGACAATTGGATTTGACTCTCCCTATCTCAGGATGCTAATGTTCATTTTGAAAACTTTGGAGAGTTGTACTCATAGCCTAATCCAAAGTGCTAATCCTAGTCTAATGTTGGTGGAAGATCCTAAAAACAGAAATGTTCTAGATAATTTTTAATTAGCATTGATTTTATGGTTGTTCTTTACTCAAAGGGTGTATGACAATGAAACTGATGGTATGATGACTCAAATTCCAAAAAATGCACAAGAAGATGATAAGCAATCTTGTCTTTTGATGAATGGCTATTTAAAGGAAAGAGAGAAATTTATTTTCACTATCAAACACGAAGATGCAATGTCCTCATACAAATGTTTCTCAATGAAATCTAATGCAAATGCTAAAAATTTCAGAAATGCCTTCTAATATCCAAACCAATCACTAGAATTTATCCTTTTGTTTTGATGTGAATGATAATCAGATGTAAGACTTCTAAATGCCAATCAGACTTCAGGATTAAACAATCAGAATAAAACCTCATGCAAAACAAAAAAACAGGCTCTCGTTGTGAAATAGACAAGAAGGACAAAGATAACCAAATTGTAAACAAGAACCAAAAATCTCAAACAAAAAGAGAAATGATGAAAATTTGAATTCAAATATCAAATGAAAAGGTTCAGAGACCTTTGGATTTCCTCACGAAAGTTTTCACTCAGTCAGATAAAGGAGAAGAAAAAAATAAATTAACTTTAGGTCAGCAAAGACAAAGAGTGGTTTCAAGGCAAGGAAAGAAGATGTCAAAATACCAAACAAAATAGGATAAATTCTCAAAAATAATGGTTTTTGAAATCCAATATCAAGATGGACTGAGAGTATGGGACCCTGAGCAAATGCCAAAACCCAGAAATAGCTTCAGAAAATGAAAATTTTGGAGAATGTCTCACAAAAACTGGGGTAGTTCTCTAGTATAAGGGGCACTAGGTCACTTGAGAACTCCTTTTAAGGCTACAGGGGAGTGCTATTTCTTTGATAGCAACAAGGGGGGAGCGCTTTGCTCCAAAAACTCAGAAAAATGTCCAAAAAATCAAAAAATGAAGGGAATTCAGTCAATCAAAGTGAGCCTGATGACATAATGAGGAAATCAAACCAATCTAAGAATCAACAAGACAATGTGAAGAAGATCAAATCAGTGGGAAAAGGGAAAAAACAAGATCTGGGAATTGAAGCAAAAATCAAAGCTCCTCCCCAGTGGAGTCACCAATTTCTGTTGTAGGTGAATCCCCCTGCGGACAAGTGGATTCCTGTAACACCCTATTTCCCCCAATTTGTAATTAATCATAAAATAGGAATTACCATGCTAATGCATGAGGAAAATGTAAATGTATTATTGTTTGAGTTTCCAATGACTGACTATGGGGGTGAAGCCTTGAAAGTACTGGCCATGATATCACTAGAGGAAGAATGTGAAAACTATAAGAGAGGGTTCATTATGACAAATAACCCCAAATTTCCCTTGATGAGGATGACAACCTCCTTCGGATCCCAAGGAAAGAAATCAGTTAATGAAGAAAGGATCGATGGTTGAATTATCAACCACCCCCATGAATGGAAACATGGGTTGTCAACCTGAAGTACCACAGGGACCTGCAGAACTGAGCTTCCTTCTGACAGAAGGAACATGATAGGTCGAAAAACCTTCCAAGGTAAGAGGGATAGACATGGGAGAGGGGAGACCAGGGAAAATGAGAGAGCATAAGCTCACAAGGGATATGCATAGAGCTCTCCAACAAGTCATGAACTGAAGGCCGCGAGGTTGATGCCGAGGAGCATTTGAGAAACCTCACCAAGGCCATAACTGAGAGAGAGAAATCTCTGAGTTACAGAGAACATGACCCAACCAGAAGTGGAAACGGAGGAAGAACCATTGAGAAGTGTGAGAATTCCCTGGTGATATCATGTCTTGGCACAGGGGTGGCCAGAGTGCTAAGAATGAATGCCTCCAGGCCTATGGTCAGGTGGAAGGATGAACACCCAAAGTCAGTTGGTTGGCGGCAACCTGTAATGGATAAGTGATCTCCTGCCCTTTGTAATTTATTTGTAACTGTGTATGAATTGGATATACTGTATTCCTTTTATCATTGTTTGGTTGTATAATTAGGCTAGTAAGAAATCATATGGTTATTATATGTTTTATACTTGTAAATACTTGTGTTCTGTGGTGGCATAAGCCCGAGTCATGAACTGTGTGTTCATCAACCATGAACACAGTTTCATGTACGCATGTAAACCTTCCTAATCATTTTGAGTCCCCTGGAGGACGAAGTCTGTTAAGCCCAAAAGAAGAGTGCAAGGCTCTTAAGTCCTTCATATCTGACGAAGCTCAGGACGGATAACAATTGTAGAGTGTTCCTTAAACCAAGGTAGATTGCAGGGAAAGGGACAAAGGTTCGAAACCTTTGGAGACCAAAATTATTCAAGGACTGAAAGCAACGAAGGTTCCAGAGGAAAAATGGTCGATATTGGAGGAACACAGAGACGAGGATGGACAACCGTCATATTTGCAGAAGTAGCGATAATCTTAATTCTTTGTGCCCAAAGGAGGATTTCGACGTTCGTGAAACAAAGGTAGAGATCCCTTCGAACACACGATACACGAAATCCTGACGAAAAGTTAGACCGTCAGATATTAAGTTGGACACATGTCGACCGATGAATGAACCAAAGGAAGAACACATGGTAGTTAGGCAGCATTTCACTGACGTGCAATCGGGAGTGGTCAAAGGGCAAGACTAGACCAACTCATGATACATGAAATAACAATGTGATCATGGCCGTTGAACTAGGAGTGCTCTGGACCGTCGATCATATAGATGAATATTTCAGTGTTTCGGGAGTCAGGGGTTTGAAGGAAAGAACCTTACAACATGAGAGTCACAAAATCATGAACTCTTCGAAGAGGAAATCAAGCCATCCATTGTAGAGGACGCATGGCAAGAGCTCAACATCTTGTCGACTCGTAGAGAAAGAAGGTCAAAGAACATATTGTTAGAACTAGCGATGTGTGAAGTTGCGATTTGATCGTAGCTGTCCATCAAGGAGGGAACATGGTGAAAGATAAGCGTTTCTCTTACTCGTGACTTGAAGGATTCAATGACGGGAAAGGTTTTAAGGACTCGCGATACGCAAGATCACGAAAGGATCTAGAAAGTTGGATCCAAGCCACGAGAGAACCGTTGGATCAGAACCTTCGTGTGGTATCGTGTATTGGGGGTTCAAAGGTCGAAATAATTCCTTTTCGACTACAAAAGTCGTGAAATTCCGAGAGTCGAGGTCTCATGTGATGGGTGAAAGTGACACATATCATAAGAAGAGTACAACAGAGGAGACAGGTGGCGTGTACGCGTCACTTTGGTAGAGTCCACCTAACGTTGACCTTTTGTGTCTCAGGGATTCACAAAGGACTAGCAAGAGGGCTCAACACTCCAACTTGTAAAGTCGCAAGATGCGAGTAGTGATAGTGTTTAGCCTAGTCTATGGTTACATGTAGCAGGCACTAGCGAGGAGTTGAGAGCCTTGACTCTCCAACTTGCGAGTTGCAAAGGCACTTGCACTAAAGACATATTGTGGTCTCTTGGAGGAGGATAAGGGAAGGGATGGTCTATGCTAGGCCCCGTAGAAATTCTAGGATTCTATCCCTTGAGGAAGAGTGAAATTTTTTATTTTTTCCATAGTGGGTATGTGACAAATTGGTATCAGAGCATGGTTACAACACTTGGCCTACTTGGGCTCATGCACGAGTCGCATAAAGAGGTATTGTTATTTGCATTACTCCTTAAGGAGAGGGACTGCATGATTTAATTGTAGTTGGGAGTTCCTACGGAATCCCAACAAAGGAATTATATTGTCCCTTTGACAACTGCTCTTATAGGAGTAGGGATGGGCTGATTAATATTACTGATAAGACCTAAATGTGAATGACAGAGGTGGAAGAAATTTTGTTATGAGGCTGCACGAGCCAGACAAGGGACATGAACTGAGTTGTTCTGTTATAGTTTGACAATGTCTACCTACTAAGTAGGTAGAGTCTCTTGGAATTGAGATGGCTAGTTATGTACGGATTAAGATCCTCATGAAGAATTCCTTCATGATTTAGGAAATCTAGTAAGGACTGGCAGGATCCTTAGCAAGTTATGGTTACTAAATTATATTAAAGTCAAAGTATATATAACTCCTCATGATCAGAGGAATGAGTCTGGTGACCATTCTTTGAAAAGGGAGAGCATGTGAAACTCTCGGGTTTCAAGTGGATTGAGAAACGAACCTTGTTTTTGGGTACAAGAATTGCTGAGCAGAGTTTTCTAATCAAGATGATAAACATAGCTGTAGAAATTTAGAGTGATTGAGTGAAAAATCATAGTAGCCTCCCTTGCTTGGTGGATAGGAAACTAATCTTCCAGAATTATTGTGGGAAGAGGAGAATGGCCTCAGTCCCTGGCTGTGCTAAACAAAAGGAAGAATTCTAGACGTAATGGTCAAGACTAGTTTTGACCTAAATATACTCTGAACTTTTGAACTAGGATACTTAGTAAGTAGTCCAAATGGTATTAGACATTATTGTTAAAGTTAAGATAAAATGGTTGACTAAATGTTGATCCTAAATATGGTAAAGAAAGACTGGGGGCACTTCTAGAATCCCAATGGGTCAGATTGACATCCAGTGGTGGATGGTAGCCATACAGATGTAATTGAAGACTAGTTTGACTGATCCTGTTACTTGAGGCATGGTTATAATTGCCCAGAATGCATTTATAAGTTAGGAAGTTTTCCATGGTAGTTGAGGCAAGAATATTCTTTCTAGATGTTATCATATAAAAAGGGAACACAGTTATGACTATGTCTGATTCAACATCCATGTGAATGTCGTGTGAATGACTGCAAGCTCTCAACTGAAAGGGAAACTCAGTGTTGAGTGTTCCTATGAGGCTTGTCATAAGCATGATTGGAATATCCTTGGGAAAAGGATATAGAGGCCTTATATGTCCAGTTGTGTGAATGACATGGAAAAGGCACCAGTAATAAGCTCGCACGACGAATACTTAGTTGTGTTTAATTATGCTTGAGTGCTTGAGTGCTTGAGTTTAATGCATTGTGAAGCTTCTTGATATAAAGCCTGATTTAATACTAGTTAGGTATGAATGATATTACATGTACAAGCATGTGGATAATGTAAGAATATAGGTATACTAAAGACATGAGGTGACTGCCTAAATGAGGGAAATATAAAGAAAGAGTTGCTCTTGTCCAGATCAAACAAATACTATGGATGCATGGCTGATCCCATTCTGAAGAGTCATGAAAGCTCTGCTCCAAGTAATAGCTTGAGGGGACTATATTCCCTTTTCTCATGGAATACTAATATGATTATATAGAAGGGTAAATGAGCAAAGATGTTATGTTGTCATAATAAGAGGCAAATGATTATGCCTTTGGGAATCACATTGGAAGTATTGTGAACAATCCCGGGTTGACTGATCTTAAAAGTAAAGATGTATGTGGGCTGTAAAATATACCTATGACAGCTACATGCAGGCTTAGGATTATGAATATGGTTAAATACATCATGGATGTAAGTTAACAAAACCAGAATACATAATTATGTACATGACAAAGATGCATGTTTATATTCCTTGAGGGAATATTTGGTAGACAACTAAAGCTAACTCAAGGTTGAGGCCATCACAAATAGTGATGGATATGAAATAAGGAAGTTGCATGCTGAAGGAGTTCCTTGTGGAGGAACTGTTTGAAGACTCTGTCAGGAAAACAAAGTCACAACCTTAATGACTGCTGAGAATTAAGCAGTAAGCCACAAGCTTATATATATACACCAAAATCCTGGATTACATTTTGAAAAATATCATGTAATGAATAAGAAGACTAATAAATGAATATTGACCAATTATGATGACCAAATGGTAGCATGCAAGATGCACATGTTCATGATTCATTATGGGAAAAATATTTTTCTATTAAAGCATGATGAAGTATCCTAAGAGTTAGGATGAGCCTAACCCAGGGCTGCTCAGAAAAAAGAGCAGATGTGGAAACTGGTATAGTTGGCAGGAGGCAAGTAAACCCCCCAAGTATGATTAAATGAATAAATGAGTACATTTAACTGATAAGGCTTGGTTGAAGCTGTGATTAAGAAAAGACAATAAGGCCTTAGAGATAACTCGACTAGGCTGAACTCTAGCCCTGATAGTGTAGAAAGAGTTGGAAGAAGGGGAGAGTTCCCAATTATTTCCTCGTTGAGTATTATGTTTTCTCTTGT
Organism: Picea engelmannii; assembly: GCA_009831015.1. Classification (NCBI taxonomy): domain Eukaryota; kingdom Viridiplantae; phylum Streptophyta; class Pinopsida; order Pinales; family Pinaceae; genus Picea; species Picea engelmannii. Next base: position 201,962 of record ML785146.1, read on the forward strand.
ATGAGGAAGCTGGTATGCCAATGAAAGTAAAAATGTTTTGACACATAGTGATAAGGATTGTATTGTTGAAGTTGCAATCGAAATTTGTTTATGTTGCACTTGTGGAAACATTTGGAGATAATATGATGAAGTGCATGAAGATATGCTAGGACATTTTGAAGATGTTTATGAATTTGAATGTTATGATACATGCATTTGGTTTAATATTATGACTAATATAATTGTGACTATGATGATGCATGCTATGTATAGAAAGGAATTGGAGCTATTGAGGAAGACTATTGGCAATGATGGGCAACCTCAAGCAGAGGATGACCAGGAGAAGGTTGTGGCTGAAAGATTGTTGACAGGATTGTGAAAATCCTGCTAAAGCACTGTTGATGAGGCAGAGATCAAAAAGAGAGTGCTAGTATCTAAGAACAGGTATAAGATTGTTCATGCTTATGTGGCTCAGGGTATGAAAGGATTCATGTGAGATCCCTTTCTGAAATATTTTATTGTCTCATGTTATGCATGAAAATTGAAAGGGCAGTGGTATGCCATGGATACCCAAGTAGGGTATGATTCAAGAAAGAGAACTTGAATGAAGGAGGCGTGAACCTCTGGTAGTAAAGACCAATTGTATCCCTCAAAAGAATTCATGAACTGATATTTCATGAACACATGGACCAATCAAGGAACGATTGGAAACAAAAATGCTCATAGATAGCACGTTGCATGGAATTACTTCAAGGAAATGCATATTTGCATAAAGGACAGACAATGGATTTCCCATTGAGGAAGGAGGACCTTCCAACATTTTTACTCACATTGTATAGGTGCTAGAGAAAACCAAATTTGGGTGGCCATGAGTGTTGTCACCTTGGTTATTAATGAAGGCATAATGCTTGGGTGCATTCATGCAAAACTTTTAAGTTTCATGTGTAGTAATTTGGGATCGTGATCGGCCTATAGCAGGAAGCATGGTCCTGTTGTAAGAATGAATGAAAACAAATAGGCCATGTGGTGGAGAGGTTGGTTAAATTCCAACACACCATGGCCAAGAACCTGGCATAACGTGTGACAAACTTGAAATCAATGCAAGGGTGCATTGGGTATGAATGTGGCCACAAATGTTGGCACATTCATTAAAATCAATTGATATCCGAATCACATTTTGAAAATTTGGTAGGTTGGAATGATGCATAGGTAAGGGATGATGTATCCTTTCGATTTGAATCCTTGAATAGATGAAATGACCTAGACTGTTAGTATACTTGATTTTCAAAAAAGGTAATGTACATGAAAAACTAACAATTGTTTGGCTATGTAAAGAATGAAATTGCAGGGAGGAAAGGGTCTTGGATATGGAAGTGTTGTAAGTCCATAAGGAAGATCGATTTCCTGTTGAGCTAAACTGCAAGGAATGGTATTTCCTTTTTGAGAAAGTAATTTAATTGTTAAGTATGCACAATTCTGAAATTGTTGTGACGATGTTGTAAAGGTGCAATAAAATGTATATGCATGGAAAAGCTAACAAGTTGTTTGGTCGATTGAAGTTGAAAGTGAAGGAAGCAAAGGGGTCATGGATATGGCAACATTGTAATCCAATAAGGAAGGCCAATTGCCTACTGAGCCATGAAAACCCTGTGATAAGCCATGATCGCCTGAAAATTATTGTGTTGAGGTAACACAAGTTGAAGGCATGCTTTAGCAGAGCAAGTCTGAGGGATGCCTCGACTGTAAGACTCGATAGAGTCTCTAAAATTTTCCTATGCGAGAAAACCTTGGCAGGGAAAGATGGATCACCCGAGGGACTGTATAACAATGAAGGGGATGCCTGAGCCTGGGCCTGGAGGGTGAGTGACCGCAAGGAAGAGGAGACCTTAATAATTCTTGTAAACTATTGGGATCATGCACACAGTGGGTAGTTTCCCATGTGGAAAAACCTTGGAAAGGAAGATGAAATCATGATAGCTCTTTTGAAATATTGAATTGGAATCATGCACCCAATGGGTATGTCAAGGAAAGCGATGAGCATGGATAAAAAAAATGCTAGGTGGATATAGATCCACAAACCACAAAAATAAGTATTGTCTTAAGATTATGAAAATTTCCTTTTAAATTTTGAACAACAGTAAGATGTTTTCACACAAAATTTTGATTAATGTGCTCGTTATCCAAGAATTATTGAAGGCATATGACGGAGACTAAGATCCTGAAAGAGGACCTGACCAAGGATGAAGGTCAAAACTTCTGAAGTAGCTGAATGAGAAAGGCGTGATAGGTATTTTTGAGAAAGAACACCGAGGAAGATGTTCCTTTAAGGGGGAGGGAATTGTAACACCCTATTTCCCTCAATTTGTAATTAATCATAAAATAGGAATTACCATGCTAATGCATGAGGACAATGTAAATGTATCATTGTTTGAGTTGCCAATGAATAACTGTGGGGGTGAAGCCTTGAAAGTACTGGCCATGATATCACTAGAGGAAGAATGTGAAAACTATAAGAGAGGGTTCGTTATGAAAAATAACCCCAAGTTTCCCTTGATGAGGATGAAAATCTCCTTAAGATCCCAAGGAGAGAAATAAGTTAATGAAGAAAGGACCGATGGTTGAATTATCAACCACCCCCATGAATGGAAACATGGGCTGTCATCCCAAAGTACCATAGGGACCTGCAGACCTGAGCTTCCTTCTGACAGAAGGAACAGGATAGGTAAAAAAACCTTCCAAGGTAAGAGGGATAGACACGGGAGAGGGGATATCGGGGAAAATGAGAGAGTGTAAGCTCGCAAGGGAGATGTGTAGATCTCTCCAGCAAGTCACAAACTGAAGGCCGTGAGCTTGATGTCGAGGAGCATATGAGAAACCTCACCGAGGCCATAACCGAGAGAGAGAAAGCTCTGAGTTACAGAGAACATGACCCAACCAGAAGCAAAAACAGAGGAAGAACCCTCGAGAAGTGTGAGAATTCCCTGGTGATATCATGGCTTAGCACGGGGGTGGACAGAGTGCTAAGAATGAATGCCTCTGTGCCTATGTTCAAGTGGAAGGACAAACACCCACAGTTAGTTGGTTGGCGACAACCTGCAATGGATAAGTGATCTCCTGCCCTGTGTAATTTATCTGTAACTATGTATGAATTGGATATATTTTTTTCCTTTTATCACTGCTTGGTTGTATAATTAGGCCAATAAGAAATCATATGGTTAGGATATGTTTTATACTTGTAAATACTTGTGTCCTGTGGTGGCATAATCCCGAGTCACGAACTGTGTGTTCATCAACCGTGAACATAGTTTCATGTACGTATGTAAACCTTCCTAATCATTTTGAGTCCCTTGGAGGATGAAGCTTGTTAAGCCTGGAATAATATCAAAAGGCTCTTAATTCCTTTATAGCTGACGAAGCTCAGGAGGGATAACACTTGCAGAGTGTTCCTTAAACCAAGGTAGATTACAGAGGAAGGGACAAAGGTTCAAAACCTTTGGAGACCGAAATTATTCAAGGACTGGAAGCAGTGAAGGCTCCAGAGGAAAAATGATCGATATTGGAGGAACATAGAGACGAGGACGGACAACCGTCAGATCTAAAAAAGTAGTGATAATCTTAACGCTTCATGCCCAAAGGAGTATTTCGACATTCGGGAAACAAAGGTAAAGATCCCTTCAAATGCATGATACAAGAAATCTCGACGAGAAGTTAGATCATCAAATATTAAGTTGGACATGTGTCGACCGATGAAAGAACCAAAGGAGGGATATGTGGAAGTTGGGCAACATTTCAATGACTCGTGATTGGGAGTGGTCAAAGGGAAAGACTAGACCAACACACTATATGAAAAATAATGACGTGATCATGTTTGTTGACCCAGGAGTGGACTGGACTGTCGATCATCTAAAGGGAGATTTCGGCGTTTCGGGAGTCGGGGGTTAGAAGGAAAGAACTTTACAATGTTCGAGTCATGAAATCCTGAACTCTTCAAAGAGGAAATCAAGCCATCCATTGTAGAGGATGCGTGGCTAGAGCTCAACATCTTGCTGACTTGTAGAGCGAGAAGGTCAAAGAACATACTGTTCGAACTAGTGATGTGCAGAGTCATGATTTGATCATAACCGTCCATCAAGGAGGGAACATGGTGAAAGCTCAGTTTTTCGCTTACTCGTGACTCAAAGGAGTCAATGATGGGCAAGGTTTTAATGACTCGTGATATGCGAGATCATGAAAGGATCCAGATCGTTGGATCTAAGCCACAGGGGAACCGTTGGATCGGAACCTCTGCGTGGTATCGCATATTAGGGGTTCAAAGGTCGAAAGAATTACTTTTCGATTGTAGAAGTCATGAAATGCCGAGAGCTGAGGTCTCGTGTGATGGGAGGCAACAACACAACTCGTAAGCATAGTATAGTGGAGGAGACAGGTGGCGTGTACACGTCACTTTGGTAGAGTCCATGTAACGTTGACCTTTCGTGTCTCGGGGCTTCAAAAAGGAGGAGCATGAGGGATCAACTCTCCAACTCATGAAGTCGCGAGATTCGAGTAGTTCTAGTGTTTAGCCTAGCCTACAGTTACAAGTAGCAAGCACTAGTGAGGAGTTAAGATCCTTGACTCTCCAACTCGCGAGTTGTGAAATGAGCTTGCACTAAAGCCAAATTGTGGTCACTTGGAGGACGATAAGGGAAGGGATGGTCTGTGCTAGGCCCCGTAGAAATTCAGGGATTCTATCCCTTGAGGAAGAGAGAAAATTTTATTTTTTCCATAGTGGGTATGTGACAATTCCCTCTTGGTATCTAAACTCCAAAGGCCAAGACAGAAGGTGCTTAACATGGACACTGACTTCTTTTTATATCTAATCAAGCTAATGAATGAAAGATAAGGAGAAAAATATGTACCTTATGAATGACGTTTGTCCATGCAAAGTCCAATCTGAGCTTTGATATTGAGCTCCTTGATAGGTCCTGCAAAACAAACAAAGACACAATGGACTTCCTACTCTACTGATATTAGCTCAATCATAGATCCATCCACTATAGACAAACTTATATGGAACAAGTACAAGTTTGAAAGAAACAGGCCAAACAGTTATTGTATTAATGAGAACAAGTAAAAGTACTTACAATCCTTTGAATGAAGGTGTAGCAACCTCTTCCGGTTCTCCTTTTCCAACCCCTTTTCTCAATCAATCTCCACTAATTGCTTTGATGGCATCTCACTCATGAGATCATAAGTTTGATGTGATTCTCCAACTTCATTCCCCCCTTTCACCATGAGAAGGCCTCTTTATATAACCTTGTAGAGGTCCAACCACTTGAGAGATCTTTGGGATGAGTTGAGGATTCCTCTCCTTCAATTGAGGATCTCCCCTAAAATCATGCCTTGACCATCTATTTGAATCCAACTACCTTCAGGATTTGAGGGATTCTTCCCTAATTTGCCTCAACAAACCCATAATTTTATGAAAAGAGGGTAGCGCTCCCCCAAAGGGGTGAGCAGAGCACTCCAACACTCCTAAAAAAGGCTCAGGGTGTGCCAGTGCTCCCTAATAGTGGGTAGGGGAGTGCTCCTCTCAAAAATCAATTTTTTTTGTGGTTTTTCCAATGGAAAAGGGCTTGTACTTCTTGCCAAGTGATTTTCCTTCTTCCAAACTATCCTTTGAGGTGTCTTAAGTGTCTTTGTGATGTCGTTAAGGGAATGACATAGGCAAGATGACAGCATATTTTTTGTGACACTTGCAACACTTATAGTCAATATGCAACACTTGTGGACAAGATGCGACACTTACAACACTCGTAATGACGACACTTGTGACACTATTGAAGTGAGTAATTTTGAGGTGTAACACTCTTACTTACTCTTTTATTCTATCTAAGTTTATTGATCCATGGTTCATGTCTATTCGGGTTTCCAACAAAGCCTCTAAAACTATCGACCCTCTTGGTAAACCAGAAGGAAACACAAAACAAAAAATGCGCTACACAGTCTCACCCAAGATAGCTTTAATAGGTGGCTATAATACTCAGGTGTTTACAACCTAGGATCAAGTGCGAGATAGATAACTGTATATTGAACCATTATTATAGCTTGTAAACACAATATACTGTCATTTACAAATAAATAGGAAATATAACAACTCATTCATTTAATCATAACAATACTACTGAAGACAATACATATATGCATGCATTAATCACATAACAAAGATGTTACCTTGGTTCACCCCCTCCTAGGATACGCCCACAAATATTTGGCTCTCAACTCTTTTATTATAGTATTTCTGCATATACAACACCGCATGATTTACAATCCTTCATAGTTGGGTAAGATCTTTATGAGGTGAACTAGATCACACCAGGCTCCTCAACCTACGATCTAACCCTCAAGATCTACCTTCCTTCGTCTTCTCTATGTCAACAACTTATACAAAATAAATCATACAACAAAATATTACATATCGCTTACCATACTACTTCTACAATAACAACTTATCTCTATCGTATATCGAACTCCGAACCTATATATCAACAACAATCATCAACACCCCCTATGATACCTAAGTATCTATATTTATACATTTTCTAGCTCTACAACCATTACAATACATTACCAAAACCCTAACCCTAATGTTATTAGGTCTTCCTTACATGCGTGCGTGCTATTCTTCCTTCCAGCTGTCGCTTTCCTCATGCATAATTTATTTCCCAAAATTGCCTTTATTTTCCTCTTTGGCCTGCTTCCAAAAAGAACCAATGACATGGGGCCACATAGATGCCATGTGGCAGTGAGGTGGCAATGGTGAGATTTGTCGTAGGAAACTTTGGGAGGCCATAAATTTTGATCCAGAAATCAGATTTAATTATGGTTATATTTGTTGGAAATATCTCAACGAGAAGAATACATCTACGAGGTTTAGTTAGAGGAAATAATATAGGAAAAGAGAGGAGAAAACTCAATAAAGAAAGGGTAGGCTAAAAGGGGAAGAAGATCAAATGATTCTCCCACATGCATCTCAAGGTTGGAACAATCATGAAAAAAGGATATCATGCTAATATGTTCCTGAAATGATAGAAGGAGATGAAATCAATTATGTTATTAATATGAAATTTGCCAATATATCAGAAACATTATATTTCCTTTCCTTTAAGCAAACTTATGAATAAGTTTATATTTTGAAGAACATGGAAATGAGATGTTTATTAAAGGAAATCATCTACGATCCATATTAAATAACTATCATGATAGATGGATGCATCTAATATCCAACACATAGAAATGATTAGTGATCTTATGAATCAAGTTAAGAGTTGTCCAATATATGAGAGTATAAAGATGAAGATGTTAAACACCATATGCTAGAAAAATTTGAATAAGTCATCTAGGAAAATGATTGACAACCTACATCAAACTCATTCAAGACATGTACTAGATCATCAAACCTTACAATCACATAAAATCATTAAACACTTGAGAAATTGTATATGGTAGGAAGGAAATGTGTCGACCATTCATACAAATGTCAACAAAACATCATAGGTAAACTAAGAATCATGAAGACATTTGAAATCATAAGATCAAAAGAGATAATAAAACTTGATGAAAACAATCATCAATCAAGACCACACCTCAACTCCCTCAAAGTAGGCAAAGAAATAACATTAGACTCAAGCAATAGAGGATTAGGCAATAGGCTTAAAATTTTAGTTGGGGGGGGGGGGATTTCCTTTCGCTTGTAAAAACAAAAGTAAAGGGGGGTTGTTGCAACCACAACAAATGACAACACAATGGAAGAACCAAATATCTCTGTCAATGTAATTCTAGGGCCCATACTTCAATTATGAGTTTTAAAGATAAGTTCAGTAAACTGCATACAATTTTCTAATAATCATGGGTACCATAATGATGCCAAAATTCTAAAAGATATAACCCAATATTTCTGGTACTTGTAATATAACACACACCTTTCAAAGATCCAAATAATGAGATAAGTTCTTTTACTGATTGTACACTTCAAATTAGCTATGGTTTAACCATGGGTTTTCACTTTCAAACCAAGCAAACATATGCCTAAGTGTGTTCCTCATCTCTATTTTCCTGACATTTCTTTGATGCTAGTGAGAGTCCATAGCCCCAACGAAGTTTCCTCGGTACCATACAAGTATAGTACTGCTACCAGCAGGCATCCATAGCCCTGACGAGTTTACTTGTACTTCCCACACTATTAACATTGCTTTCAACTTCCTTTTTTATTTCAGAATATGCTCACCCTTTTAGATTTTAAATATAGATATGGATATGTAGATAGGGTGTGAAGGAGGCAAGGTGATACAAGAGTTACTTTGATTTTCTTAGTAGATGTTACAAGTTTTAGTTTAACCCACAAGTTTCCCAAAAAACCATGATAATATTGGTAATTTTATTAATGTGAAGTGAGTGGAGCTCAAAGAAAAAGATAGATATACACTTTCCTATAATTATGGATTATCATGGCATACTCAATAGGCATATGTGTTCCACCACAACTATCAGTCCATACCTACAATTGGGAACTTCATGAATGTTCATTCAGATAGAGCAACCCATGCATCTTATGACTTGTAAAAAATTCTCCAGTATGTGACCAAAATTGGACCAACTCCACGCTCAAATTTAAAGAGTAATCCTTAGGGCAGAGTAAGAGTCAAATTATCTTAGGGAAATACCAATAGTCAAATAAAAAATGTGGAAGGAATCCGCACAAGTAGTAAGAAAGGATGAAATAAGAAGCAATTCATGGAAAATAAAATTAAACTAAAAGAAATCAAAAGATGAAATGCCAATCATTAAAAGGGTGAAATTTGGCTGAAAAATAAGAATAGAACCTAGAAACAAATAATAAATCTGGTGGCAACAACAAAGAAAGTGTTTTCAGTGAAATCAGAAAAAGTAAGCCAAGGGAAAAAAACAATGAAGAAATCTTACTCATTCAACATCAAATCCAATGGAAAAAACTCCCATAATTTTTGATCTAAAATGAAAAAAACTAGAGCATGAGAATTGATGATCTAGTGGAAGGATTTGCAACACAATTATCTAATCCAACTATTACAAATGATTTTCATTAGTGTGACAACATGATTATGGGAATTTAAACAACATGGGTTAATGCAGATGTTCAATCAAAACCGATTTTCAAAAACCAATTACATGGAACATTCCACAAACCCATAAGCTCTTGAAATTACATGACATGAGCAATTCCTTTGCATATTTGAAAATAATCAATTTTTCAATAGAATACACATTTCATATTTCTCACCAAAGCGTCATTTTATTTTTTCTATAAAAGATAATCATTAGCCACATAGACCTAAATAATTCAATCTAATAAAACAAAGAGGAAAATCATAGCTATGGAGGTCATCAAAATAGTCATGAAAAGGACTCCAAATATCAACTAGATAAGAAACCAATATGTGAGAAAATAAATGAGATTATTATTTTGATCAACTATTGAGTTGGTGGTAATCTGGATTGAAAAAAAATGTCACAAATGAATCTGATCAACCAATTTTAGATTAACACTTCCCTAAGTTTCCTTAATTTCAATAGAAAATATTTAGAGTTGTTGGTTGCACAATCCATTTTCCCAACTTGCATACAAAAGAGAACATTGTAATCAACTCTTATGAAGTTTGGGAAGAAATCATTCTCTTAAATGAATGACTTATTAAAATGAAATTTAACTAAATTGAAAAGTAAAAACCATAATTAAAACTAATTCTAGGAAAAACATGTTAAGATTAAAGTAAACTTAAACTAAGTTGGCTATCATAAAAATTTGTGTGAATTCTAGTGTAGTCATCAAGTATTCATTAATTGTCCATTCAATCAAATACCACATCCTTCTTATTGAGATATAAGCACTCTGTGCTTTCCCTCATAATTCCTTTCACAAAAAAACTTTAGTGTCAAGATTGTTGTGAGATTTGGATCTTTGGACACAATGTCTTATTCCTGAAATCAGAGTCAACCAAATTAAAATAAAAGAACCATTAGAATCCAATTGCATTTATCTTCTAAAGATGCCAATCCATCAACAAAATTTAGTCATAAAAATATGATTCACAGATTGTCAACATTGCATCTCAAGGTATGTGTTTCCCTTGATTATTAACGATAATGATGTGAAAGATTAACATGATCATCTTCAGCCTTGTGAGAGGAAATATGACATCATTATGAAAAGGGATCAATTTACATATTTTATAAAGGTGCAACTAATCTCGGGTCACAACCTAGATGGATTCACTTCTTCATCACAAATGAAAGATATCAATAGAAATCATAAATGAATGAAGTGATTAAGATATGATTTCAAACTAGCGATAAATAGATGTTTGTCATGATGGACAAGTCCATGAAAATGATATCCTCAAGTTTCCCATAATATATCAAGTAGATAAGTCATGCATTTCATTTCTTTGAGATTACATATTGCGTAGAATACAGAGGAAATGAAATGGAAAAAGAAAAGTGTGTAGCTTGCCTACCTAATAGATAGGTTTTCCATTAAAAACAATGAGACATATAATATGAAAAAAATAAAATAATCAACAAGCTCATGAGTAAGAGGGATCAAAATAGAATATCTACCAGCATCACCCAAACATGCTTATCTTTTCTGATTATGAATAAATTGATTCTGAGTTCAAAGAGTGCTGAAGAGTGTGGGGCAATAGATTGATGAGTTACAAACCGCCCAAAGGAATTTACATATTGTAAATTACTACCTGTTGTTGGGTATTTCTACCCTACGGACTAATAAGCTAGGGCTCTAAACTTATACGCAGAAAATGACCATTAAGACTAACTTTTGACCTTCTACCCAAATCTGAAACCTCTTTCTTCACATGCATACAAGAGAAGAATAAACCAACCTTTTTCCGGATGGCTGAAGTAGATCCTCCGTTGAATTTCTTGTCCTTTTGCCGCTGCTGCTCCTTCCACAAAGCTTCCTGCAATCAAACAATACTATGCATGCATGCTACTGAACTATTATAGGGTTAGAGATAAAAACATAAATCAAATATCGCATATGAGATTCATGTATGCGGGACGGGAAAAGTATCTTTTCATTAGCTTCAATACAAATCAACTTACAATGATTTCTGAGGTCGGTCACCGTTCCACGATTCTGATCCTGGGCTCTTCCTCTTCTTTTTTGTCCTCCAACTG
>ML785146.1:218560-237678 GCA_009831015.1 Picea engelmannii
TGTTGAGTGGCCAAAAGTGACCTACTCAGTTGTCTCCACCACTCCAAGCATAGCTCTCAGTTCTGAAAATTTCTTTTCAGTGAAGGAATTGGTGAAGATGTCTGAAACCTCCGAGTGTGACTTTGGATCTGAACCAAGACATATATCAATGTATGGGAATAAAAAATTTTGTGGCATCCATGGCTTGAGGAGCCCCAAAAAACTGTGATCTAGTCCTTCTTGTATCCGCAGGATCACCAACTAGTTCACCCACATCTCGTAGGGTTTTCTCTGCCCAAGTTGGAAACTGAGTTGGAGCAGCCATGACTTGCTCCTCATCCTCTGTATCAGACTTGAAAGGCTTCTCTGATCTCTGTTCTGAAGTGCTCGAAGAAGTTTCTGACTCCTCCTCATCAGTGACAACAAGCAGTTCCTCGACAGGGTCTTCTGAAAAATCATGCAATGATTCTTCTTCAAACTTCACACTTCGAGATAGAATGAAATTTTTAGTGTGAGAGTCCAGAAATCTATATCCTTTAACACCTTTAGGATATCCAAAAAATATGCATTCAACACTTTAAGGCTCCAAAGCCTTCCTCTTATCTGTCGGAATGTGAGCCCATGCTTGTGAACCCAAAAATACAAAAGTGCGACACTTTTGGTTTCTTACCGGTCCAACATTCAAAAGGAATGGTGTCTTTGAGTGATTTGTGAGGAACTCAGTTCTGAATTTATTCTGCACAATTAATAACTTCAGCCCATATCTTGGGAGCTAATGATTTCAACTGTAGCATACAATTTGCCATCTCTTTTAAGGACCATTTTTTCCTCTCCACAACATCGTTCTGCTGTGGTGTATATGGCACTGTGTGTTGTAGTTGTATACTAATTGAAGGCTGCAGGAATGGGCCTGTAATGTCACTATGAATCATCCCAAGAGGTGAAGAAGCTCTCTGTGCCTTCCCTTTGTCAAACTTTTTCTCTGGATGCTTGCCAAGAATGCATCCTTGACATACACCGCTTGTGAATTTAATAGCTGGCAATCCTTCTACCATGTTTTCCTTGCTGAGTTGATGCAAGTAATTATAGTTTAGATGGCCAAATATTTCATTCCATAACATACTAATATCAATATATTGTGACATAAATATAGTGCTAATAGATTTAGGAACAAAGTGGGGAAGAAATACAAATGAGAACTGTGATTTGCAATTCCATGTGCAAGTTGTGAGCATGTGGAAATGTCGGTAATCACTGCGAAGTCCAAAGTGAACTCCACCTTCCTTCTAGAGATGAAATGAGTGATATGATATATCAAGAGAATATTTTTAGACATCGAGGGAACATGAAGCACATTTTTGAAGCAGCCCCCTTCAAGATCAACAATTCCTTCTTTGAACACTTTTGCGGGTGTGGCATCTCCGAAGTAAATTGGGGATCTGGTGCTTTCTTCGATGGAGGAAAATTCATATTTTGATGCAGCCATATGGTTCGATGCACCTAAATCAAGGATCCAAGATGATGGAGTGGATCTGATATCCATTAAAGCATGACCATCTTGTGCTCTCCCTCTCGTTTTGTTATCATCTTTCTTCTTTGCATTTTCGGGCACTGTGAGATTGTGTTGTTGCAATTGTTTATCCATCTCATCGATAGTCTTCCTCGTGCAATTTTCTTTGGGATGAAAACCTTTGGAACAGTATCTGCAAAGTGTTCTTTCCTTCTTCTTCTTCTTACCCTTAGGCTTAGAATAGTTCTTTGAAGATTGTGCGAATCTCTCCTTCTTCGATTCAGGAAATTTACCCGTTCCTTTTTTCTTGTCTTTTCCACTGCTCTTTGGAGCATCAGTAGTCGCAAGTGCTTGGTTCTTGGAATGCTTGATGGCACCCATTTGGACTAAATTATATTTGTCTTGAGTCAATGATTCAATGAAATCATTCAATGGAGGCATTTTCCATTTTTCCTGAGTCAATTTAGATGCTTGAAAAGACGACACAAATACAGAATATTCAGGGCCTAGTTTTGAGAGAATTGAAAGGATGAGTTGTTCTTCCCATTTTGTGACTCCACATGCATTAAGTTCAACAAGGAGGGATTTGAACTTGGTGAATATTTCTTTCAGGTTGCCGAAATGAATTGGACTTAGGGATATGAGTTCATTCTCCAATTGATGCACTCTCATTGCATCCTGCTTGCCGAATAGTCCTTCCAATGTGGTCCAGACCACATCGGGAGTAGTGGCTCAACTAACATGAAAGCGGAGATATATAGAAATTGATAGGCATATCATCCCAATTGATTCATCTAATTTATTGAAATACTTTATCTTCTCTACTATAGTAGTCAGTTCTTTCTCCATTCCCACTATTACCTGGTAAAGACCTTTGCTTCGGAGGAGCAGAGAGATCTCTGTCTTCCATTTGAAGTAATTGAAAGGATTTAGAATGAGTTTTGTGGGTGGAGAGAGATGATCCATTTCTGTTTCTACACCTCCTGATGATCTATACCTGCAAATAAAACGCTGTACAATCCACTAGATTCAATCTAGCTCTGATACCATGTAGAATTCCTGCAGAAACCCCGATAGATCTAGAATTCTAGTTAAATTGAACACAAACAATTTCCTAATATTCAAGAGATGAGAGAAATTTTTTTCTCCATAAATCAGAGAATTATATTAACAAAAAATGAATATACATGAGCAACCATTGTCAAAAAGAAGAGAGGAAGTGAATATATAGAATTTCCAACATAGAAATTCTAGTCAAAAAAAGCTAGAAATAGCTAAAATAGGTGTCATAAGCTAAGGGAGACCACATAGCTCGACCTAGATCACTAAAGATACATGTCACACACTCATTAATTTCCAAAAGAGTTAAGTGATGCACATTATCTCACTTACGCTCACTTAACTGACAAGAGAAGCAGTTCCAACTCACTAACTGACCTGAAATAGTAGTTACTAATAATAGTAATGACAAAAATCATTAATTAAGGAATAAATCTCTCACTCAAAGAGGAGGTGAGCATTCCCCAATAATATATGAGTTTTGCATGGGGGATTTGGAATAAATCAAGGATAAATCAATAATAAATCAAGAAAAATCAAGAAAATCAAGAACCGAAAGTTGAGTCTTGATCTAAAATTAACAGTTTTCCCTAAAATCTAGGGATGAGGTGCCCTTCTTCTCTATGTGGCCAAATTAGGTTAAATAAAGTGAATGAATGTATTAACCAATATCTAGAAATCTAATCTAGGTATAAACTAATGTAAGTTAGGATTATGCTCCAACACTTCCCCAAATTCCCGTTGACCAATCTGCGAAGCAACGGATTTGTGCCACGTGTCCCTTAGATGGATGGGTGAGATGACTTCAACGCTTTCACTATGATAATCCTGAAAGGCCCCACTCTTTCAATATGAACCTGGGATATGATCGCGGGCTAGGATTTTGGGGCTTACCATTTTGCATTTCGGGGTTTTGGGGCTTTGCATTGTGATACACTTGTTGTCGAGAACCCCAAAACACCGATCCCCGAAATGCCGACTAGCTGCCACCTGTGCCCTACTGGATCATATGAACCTGATCATTTCGATGATAGGGCCATAAGGGATGAGCCCAAGCGCTAATCCTCACGCAACTCCATGGATCTGGCTTACCCGATGATCGATGATCTGCTCCATTGATGAATCCTCATTGTTGAATACTAAAGTTGCCTTCTTGCTTGCATTCTAAGTCCAAAAAATGAAATTTTCTGAGTTTTGGGCTGGGTGCTTCTTGTGAAGGTTGTAGACCTGGATACTCTTTTTATTGAGACAATAATTGGTGATAACAATTTCCTTCAAATTCAAACTATTAAATATATCAGGATACAAATAATAATAAGTGGAAGAATTAAGAGAATAAAAAGGCTCTATAGAACATGATTTTTTTTCCAGAAAGTGACTTCCTGAATGGTAGTTCCTCCTCTTTAAAAACATCATTGGATTATTGTGAATGGGTGGGATGCATAATGAGCATGGTTTCAAAGCCAACACGTTCTTTCTCAAGATGGTTTTCCTCATCCAAGAAAAAAGTAGATTGTTATGATAAAAGAGGTGTGTCTTGTATGTTGATTTCTTTTCCTGAAGAGAAAATATCAGCATGGTTGTCTTGCTCCTGCACACCATGAGAATACGGAATATCTTCCAAAGCATATTCACAGTTAGAAGAGGGGAGTGAATGGAAATAATTATTAAAAACAAAAGTCTTAATAAATGATCCATCAACCATAGGAAAACATTCTTGCTCTATGTTAGTTATATAAAAAAAATTTGTAATAGATGAACAATTCGAATCAAGAGGAATTAATTTCAAATTATCCACGGGTGATGAAGAATTCATTTCATGAGTGTCCATATTTTGTTCATTGAAAAAATGATTATCATTTAATGTTCACTCCATAGATTTCTCTTCCATTCCTTGTGATGAAAAATATGAGATAGAAAAATGAGAACCTGACATAACCATCGGTGTGACCTAAAGTGCCCCATTATCATTAGGACAACCCTCTTCTTGGTCAATTGCAAAAAAATATGAACTTTAATTTACATAAGAGGCCTCTTTTTTGACACAATTTAAGAAAGGGGGAATGGAGTGATGGGAGGATGCATATATTTCTTTCAAAAAAGAATTCTCTATCTGATGTATATTCCCCATAGTAAAGAAAGATTCGAACATATGGAGTTCAACTAAAGGATTAGTATTTGCAATATTTTTATTTAAATCCAAATCAACATGTAAAGGAACATTAAAACATGATTTAGATTCATTGGCCATTGGCTCATATGTTTCATTAGTAAGAGAAACTAAACACAAAATCAAATCACTATTAGAGGGCCTATCATCCAAAGGAAATATACAACAAAGATGAGTAAATATGATAACAAAATCTTTAAGGGATTCATACTTTTTCTTCTTTAGCTATGATATCTCGGCACACAAATCATCATAATCATAATTCTCAAAAGCATGAAAAAATTCACTCATAAATTATTCCCAAGTGTGAATAAAGGCGACCAACAAAGTCTCAAACCAAATCTTAACATAACATGCAAAAGTGAGAGTGAAAAACCTTCAAATGGTATTTCCATTAGTAATATTGTGAGAAAAACAAAATTTCCAGAAATGTAAAGTATGTTTAGATGCAGATATTTCACTCTCGCCATCAAATCTAAGTTGTGACAAGAAATGTAAAATATTTCTAGGAGGTTTGGGAGATGGTATAGTACCAGAAAAACACCTCCATAAAGGGATATGGGATGGAACCATTAGTAAATTAAAAAATAAATTAACAAGAATGACTCCACAGGGTCAACTTGTCATTTGACCCTCCTTCTAACACCTTTTTTGTTGACGGGTCCAAATGGTCTGTCAAGAATATGAGGGAGAACATTTGATGATAGGTCCTAATCATACCTACTCTTGTTTGGTATATCATTTCCCGCGAGTATATGGGCCTCACTGCTGCTCAAAATTAAAATAAGAAAGAGGGTTAAGACAATGAAATTCCCTCGAAATATTTATAACTAATCCTAAAGATAGTATAACTAAAAAAAACCAATCTAATCCTAACTAATTCTAATCTATCCCGTGAGAAAAACTAAAATAATAAGTAGAACGAAAGATAACACCATCAGAACCATAAATAACTCATGTATTCTAATGATATATGAAAACAATAATTCTACAAATATATAGATAAATAGTTGAACAACACATCTAATATAACATCATTTTTGTACCCACAAAAAACATGTGATAACACAAGAAAACTAAACATAGTGCAAAAATAATTCATACAACAAAATCCTATCTCCTCAACTAAAATATAAACACATAAAGAATAGTCTCCAACACGCCCATCAACATCACATATTTCCTAAATGTATCCTACTCTTTATTACTCAGAAGCAATAGTACCATCTTGTGTTACAAAGGGCAAAAGTCCCTGTTCCATTCAACTAACTCTCTTTTATAAAACAAGAGAGAGACTCTTCAACTCTCATGACCATTGTTTCGTTTTCCTCTAGTTTTGTCTTTTTTACATTTCAAATTTATTTTGCATTTCAAAAATGTAGATGTGGGAGTTACAAATGGGATATGAATAGAATATTGGGTGTTTACATTCTCCCTATAGCATTTTACAAATGATATCTATTTAAATTTATTATTCACTCTTCATGTTGGTTCATTTTCTGAATTTTTTGTGTCGTTATGGGCATTTTTGTCTCTGGCTTGATGAACAAGATCATTATTGATTATTATCCTATGTCTCATATTTCCATTGAGCCCTTGTTGGTTTGATTTCATTTCCCATAGATCAAGATATAATTGTTTGAATTCTACATATTTGGTTCTTCATTTGAATTTGGGTTTCATCTGTGTTTTGACGTTTTGGACCATTTCTACCCTCAATCTACTATAATTTTATATCCTATCTTTTTATCCTCTCCTTCAAATTTCCATAGAGTCCTCTTGGGCCTGATTTCGTTGCCCATAGCTCCAAATATGATTGTTGGAACATAACATAACCCATTCTTCAATCAAATTCAGGTCTCTTCTGTGTTCTTCCTTTTCTGAAATTTTTGAGCTTCAATATTTCATATCTTATTTTTCTATCACGTTCTAAAATCTCTTCCATATTTTTGACTAGCTATAATGGGCCTACTTTTGTTTCTTGTAGCCCTAGATATGGTTGTCTGAAGTCTGCACAATCCATTTTTTCCCGTTCTATGAAAATTTTGAGATTTTTATCATATTTCTGAACTAAATACCTCTTCCATTTCATTCCTCTTCTTGATACCTTTCCAATGAGGTATCATGGGCTCCATTATGAAACATTTATCCCAATATATGGTCATTTAAAAAATTCTACCTAAATGGTATTTCAGGAAGAGTTAGTCGGGTCAGAAGGATCTGATTGGAAGGGAGTTGATCGGGTCGAGAAAAATTGTTCGGATCAAAAGGAGATGATCATCATTGAGAAAATTGATCATTTTGGAAGGATATGATTGGAAGGGAGCTGATCAGGTTGAGAAAAATTGGTCGGTTCAGAAGGAGATGATCGTCGTCGAGAAAATTGATCGGTATGACTTGTAGCATTTTGGAATGGATGAATTTCGACGACGAAGAGGGATCCGAGATTAAATGTGGGAATGATGGTCTAGGTGGTAGGTGACATGTCAATATCCATTTTAGTTCCATGTCATGTGACACCAATGACACGAGGACACATGGTAGTGAGGTGACAATGGTGATATTTGGCTTAGGAAACTTTGGGAGGCCATAAATTTTGATCCGAAACTCAGATTTAAGTATGGTTATAGTCGTTGGAAAGATATCAACAAGACAAATCCAAATATTTGGTTTAGTTAGAATAAATAATAAAATAAAATAGAGGTAAAACTCAATAAATAATGGGTAGGATAAAAGAGGAAGAAGAACAAAGGATTCCCCCACATGCATCTCAAGGATAGATAAATCATGAAGAAAGGATATCATGCTAACCTATTCCTGCAACCAAAGAAGGAGAAAAAATATGTTATGCGATTAAGAGGACATTTCTCAATATATCATAAACATTATATTTCTTTTCCTTTAAGCAAACTCATGAATATGTCTATATTTTGAAGAACATGAAAATGATAGGTTTATTGAAGGCAATCATCTATGATTCAGATTAAATAACTATCACGATAGTTGCATGCATCTAATCTCCAACACATAGAAATGATTAGTGACCTTATGAATCAAGTTAAGAGTTGTCTAATATATGCGAGTATAAATATGAGTATGTTAAGCACCATATGCTAGAAAAATTTGAATAAGTCATCTAGGAAAATGATTGAAAACCTACATCAAACTCATTCAAGACATGTACTAGATCATCAAACCTTACTGTCATATAAAATCATCAAAAACTTGGGAAACTATATAATTTATGAAGACAATGTTTCGACCACTCATACACATGTCAACGAAACATCATATGTAAACTAAGAATCATGAAGACATTTGAAATCATAAGATCAAAAGAGATCATAAACCTCCATCAAAACAATCATTAATCAAGACCAAACCTTAAATCCCTCAAAGTAGGAAAAGAAATAGCATTAGGCTCAAGCAGTAGAAGATTAGGAANCCTTTCACTTGTAAAAGAAAAAACAAAGGGGGGTTGATCCAGGTGGATATTGGTGGCCACCCACCTATTCCAACTGACTCCTCTTGACAACTTTTAGGTCATCACGTTCTTTTGTACTTCTTTGTAATTTTGGGTTCTACACTTTCAGGGCTGTCTTAAGCCCTACACTTCTTCTAGGTGGATATCGGGGGCCTACCATCTAATCCAACTATCTTATTTTGTATGTTTTCATGTCAGCACATATTTCTGTACTTCTAGGGCCGTTTTTGGGCCCTGAACAATGTTTATTTGGCTCGCCACAGTCAAACTATAGATGGAGTCAGAGTTTGACAATGTAATGCATATTTCTCAAAAATACCTTTCCAATGGGCTATCACATGCCTAAAACAAAGGTCGTATGCAAAAGTTACAACCCTGGGAAGTTGAGGTACCAACTTACCCATAGGGGCCCACATAACGTTTGGCATTTCATCTCCTAGGGTTAGGTTTTTGGATGTCTAGGGTTTTCGAATTCATGAGTAATGTTAAAAATGAATCTTTTGCCTCATTGTAATCATTCTACTCAGACGGATGTGCGCAACATCCACATATATTCTCATAGATAACTACCACCATTCAAGAAAGTGTTTCAGTTCTACAGTTTTACAGTTTCAACCTATTTCATTTATTCAATAGAAGATATCATTCACTGGATATCTTTGTTGTTCTTCATATCTCTATGTTTATTATATTCAGTTTGTTAATTAGTTTGTTCCTCTCCTAAATCTGGATCAGTGGTATCAAAGTGATTTGGTCTTCATTTATTTTTATTCGTGCATATCCCCGACAAGATCTGGGTACAAGAAGTTGGGACTCAAACCAAACAAGCCATCGCAAGATTTCCCACGCCAATCCCGACAACAACCCATTGGGTTAGAAGGAAAGATGATGGAGCAGGAGATCCTTTTAAAATGTTGCTCAAGGAAGCTATTGTATGAAAAAGGAACAAAGTGATGGACAAATTTTCACAGATCCTTCAACAACTGCCCATAGGAGAACCATATTCATCAAGCGACCATGCAACCCCCTTCAAGGTACATGTAAATTTTGATATTCCATTATTTGAAGGAATGATAGATGCAGATGTTATAGATAAATGGTTGAATCTGCTCGAAGGGTATTTTTCGGTCCACAATTTTTTTGATAGGGAAAATATTGCTTTTGCACTCCTCAAGGTCATCCCCCATGTTAAGGACTTATGGGATACTTACTCTGAGCAAAGTTCCATAGAGGAATCTGCAATATTTGTGGTTTCCCCTACATGATATTCCTTCTAGGATTCCATTAAAGAACAATACTACCCTGTTGGAAGCTACAAGGACCAGTACACCATATGGACCACCCTGCGTTAGGAAAGGGACCAAACAATACCAGATTTCACCAATATTTTCCATACCTTGTGCAAAAAATTGGGTATCAAAGAATCTAAGTGACATCTGGTGCTCAAGTACCGCGACTTTTTGCATAGATACATTCAAACATAAATGGATTTTTTGGACATAGCCTCATTGGGTACGACTTATAGATATGTTGTCAAGATCGAGGATAAATTAAGTAGAAGAGGCAAGAGTTTGGATCTGCAAAATTCTCACAACCGAAGCAGGGAAAAGGTAGGCCCAACCTACACAACAAAGTATAGAGAAAATATGGCCATCTCAGGATAACCAGTCCAAGACACAACACAAGAAGGGAAATGAGAATATGAAGAAGGGCATGGTAAAATGGTGTGAATACCATAAAATACCTTGGAACAACACTAAAGAATGCCACTCCAAGCAGTCACTCATGGTCGAGATGAAGGTTTCCGAGCAGAGGCCAATTCTAACTCTGAATAGAGTCTAGAAGGAGGGAAGCGAATTATCAATGCTGAACCTAGTGCCACTATTGCTACCACCAAAGTCTAGCTAAGTGAACCAGAAGAACTAGAGGAAGGTGAACACCTCTTTCACTCACATATGTGGGTAAAGGGGGCTCAAATTCATTTCATTGTCGATAATGGTAGTAAGAAGAAATTGATATCAATAGAGGTCGTCAAGCGACTGGACCTGTCGATGACACCACACCCGCAACCCTACAGAATCGACTAGCTTCGCCAAGGAAGAGAACTCTGTGCCAACTAACCGTGTCATCTACTCTACGACATCAAGCCTTTCAAAGATGAGGTATTTTGTGATATTTATCTCCTTGAAGTTTGTGATGTTCTTTTAGGAAAAACATATTTGTTGAATTGTCATGTTGTGTATGAGTCTATACCCTACAATGTTATTATTACTTTGGGTATACAATTGTACAAGATAACAGAGGTAGCACCACCTACCACTATTTCTTTAATCTCTTCTAAGCAATGCAGTAAGGTCATTTCACATACTGGGAAGTTTGTCTTCTTTTTGATCCATGCTCACAGTAAGGAGAAGGTCACCGCCACATTTGTGGCCTCTACACAGAGCCTCTCTTTGCAGTAAAATTAGGTGGACGAGATCATGGAAAGTATAGATACATCTCCTCGTCACCCATCGGAGTACCATCACACTGCAAAGTCAGGCATCCAATTGATCTAAACCCTGGTGCACCTCTTCCTAATGGACCAGTATATCATCTCTCGTTGATGGAAAATGACAAAATCAAGCGTCAGATCCAAGAGCTTCATCAAAAGGGGCACATCAGAACCATCTCCTCCCCTTGCAGAATCTCAATTGTAATGGTGCAAAAGAAGGATGAGACCCGACGAATCTACATTGATTACAAAGCATTAAACAAAATCATAGTAAAAAATTGATACCCTGTTCCCAGGATTGATGACCTTCTTAAAAAACTCAAGGGGGAAAAATATTCAACAAGATTGACCTAAAGTCTGGCTACCACTAGGTTCCTATCAAACCAACTGATGTATGGAAGACAACTTTGAAATATAAAGAAGGTCTCTTCGAATGGCTAGTCATGCCCTTTGTCTTAACAAATACACCAACCACTTTCATGAGGCTGATGGATGATGTATTGATACCCTTCACCAACTCTTTTGTGGTAGTATATTAGGATGACGTCCTCATCTTCAACAAAACTTGGGAGGAGCACATGCAACACATTCAACAGGTTTTGAGTACTCTGTGATAACACAAGCTATTTTCCAACTTGGAAAAATGCTCCTTTGGTATAAACAAGGTCCAATACTTGGGCTACATTGTTGATGAGCATGGGGTACATGTTGATCTAGCTAATATCCAAGTCATTCGTGACTGGCCAACCTCGACCACACTAATCGAGCTTCATAGCTTCTTGGGACTAACCAACTTCTTCCGACGGTTTGTGTTGGGATTATCCCATATTGCATGTGCCCTCAACCAAGTGACCAATGGAGGTGGTAGGGAAAATTTCATGTGGGGGAAGGAACAACAATGAGAATTTTATTATCTGAAGCATTGTTTGTGCTCATCTCCAGTATTCTCCTTGCCCAATATGCAACAAGCATTCAAGATTGAGACTGGCACATCTGACTATGTTGTAGGCATAGTTCTCACTCAACATGGTCATCCAATGGCATACCATAGTGAGACACTCGTAGATACTGTCCAAAAATACCCCACCTATGACAAGGAAATGTATTCCATTATACAAGCCTGTCGTTAATGGAAACATTACATTTTGGGAAAGGAGACGATCATCCACACCGATCACAAGCCTCTGTAGTTCATACAGACACATGGGAAGTTGTAGAATGAACGCCATCAGAAGTGGTCGACCTACCTGTAGTAGTTCCATCTCAACATCAAGTATAAGATAGGGAGCACAAATCATGTCATTGACTACCTCAGTCGACCTCCCGTGGCTGCTCTCACCACTCTGCTCCATTCCTATGGACATGAGGAATCTGAGTGGCCCAACTTTATCAACAAGATCCAAACTTCTCCACCACCTATCATCTCTTGGGTACATGCGTGAATGCCACCTATTTTCACATTCAAGATAGATTGTTATGCCATCTAAGCCATCTGTGCGTTTCTGGAAGGGAGCGTGCAAATATGTGTATTTGGATGGTATGAAATTTTGGCGTGGAGAAAACTGTGGCCATTCTACATAAAAAAAATTATTGACCAAAACTTCGACAGGACATCAACAAGTATATCATATCCTGCACTTCCTGCGCCATTGCTAAGACAACCATAAAGAAGAAAGGCTTATACACCCCTATTGCTACCCTCAATAAGCCATGGGAATCCATCTCGATGGATTACATGTCTGACCTTACGTCCACCAAACAAGGAAATGATTGTGTATTTGTGGTCATTGATCGGTTTTCGAAGATGGCCATCCTCACAGCCTGGAAGAAGAACATCACAGTGACATATACTGCTAATATCTTCTCTGAATGAGTGTGGGTCGATTTTAGTATACCAAAAACCATGATCTTCGATTGGGACAACAAGTTCCTTAACAAATTTTGGTCAAGACTTTGGTCACTGTTGGAAACCAAGCTCACTAAATCCACTGCTTTCGACTCCCAAACAGATGACCAAATAGAGGTTGTCAATCGGATGATTGTGCACATTCAGTGCATGTACAACTCTAACAATTCACATACATGAGATGAGAGTCTCTCCTATGTTCAACACAATTACAACATGGCTCTCCATAGATCCATCGACCATAGCCCATTTCAGGTGGGGCTGAGATTCTAACCCTTGGGTCCCATGGATGTTGCACTACCTATTGCAACCACACATACAAACTCTTCCCATTTTGAGTCTTAGAAAAAAAAATCCACTATATTTATTGAGCGGATTCAACACATCCACCAACAGGTCCATGAGATTTTGCAGCAAGCCAATGCTAAGTACAAGAAATGCCATGATCAACAAAGGGTACCACACTAGTTTTAGGTTGGAGAATAGGTTTGGTTACATTTGTAGAAAGAGTGTCTTATAGGGCCCCATCAAATGATCCTCCCACTTCACTATGGGCCTTACACTATCACCAAGGCTATGGGTAGCAATGCTTTTGAGCTCAACACTCCACCATTCCTTGGCTTGCAACCACTGTTCAATGCAGACCTCCTTTAACCATATTTTCTACCATTATTGGGCACCTTAGAGATCACAGAACAACTAAAACCAATAGAGCTCAACCCTGACTGCATGGAACATGTATCCACTAATCGGATAGAGGATAGACATGTCAAGGGCACTTGCACGTAGAGGATCCAACTTTACCGGGTTGTCAAGGCAGAGAAACTCCTCCACCAAGGAAAGTGGCTCACCTAGGGCCAAATTCAGCATAAGTTTCCTCACCTTATGGGGGAACTCAACACAATGGAGACCATTTCTTCCTAAGGGGGGAGGACTGATCCAGGTGGATATTGGTGGCCACCCACCTATTCCAACTGGCTCCTCTTGACAATTTTTAGTTCAACACGTTCTTCTATACTTCTTTGTAATTGTGGGTTCTACACTTCCATGGCTGTCTGAATCCCTACACATATTCCAGGTGGATATTGGTGGCCTCCAACCTAATCTAACTTACTTATTTTGTATTTTTTCATGTCATCACATCTTTCTGTACTTCCAGGGTCATTTTGGGTCCCTAAACAATGTTTTTTGGCTCACCACAATCAATCTATAGATGGAGTCAGAGTTTGATGGCGTAACACATATTTCTCTAAAATACCTTTCCAATGGGCTATCACGCACCTAAAACAGAGGTCATATGCAAAATTTATGACCCCATGAAGTTGAGGTACCAACTTACCCATAGGGGCCCACATAACGTTTGGTGTTTCATCTCTTAGGGTTAGGTTTTTGGATGTCTAGGGTTTTGGAATTCATGAGTAATGCCAAAAAGGCCTCTGGAGCCTCATTGTAATCATTCTTCTAAGATGGATGCACGTAGCAACCACATCTCTTCTCAGATATAGCTACCACCATTCGAGCAAGTGTTTCAGTTCTATAGTTTTACGGTTTCATCCTATTTCATTTATTCAATAGAATATAGTGTTCACTAGATATTTGTGTTGTTCTTCATATCTCTGTGTTTATTATATTCAATATGTTAATTAGTTTGTTCTTCTCCTAAATATAGATTAGGGGTTTTTGCGGCCACAACAAGGTGCTGAGGTCACTCCCCTTAAGATTTGATACCAAAATTTCCTCCATTGGGGAAATAAAGGATCTTGACAAAATAACAATGTATGAATTGCATGGGATCCTCACTACATATGAAATTAGGTCTGAAAAGGAAAAACCATCAAAGAAAGAAGAAGTTTCAAATCCTCAAAGAAGATGAAGAAAAAATAACAAAAATCAAGCGATTGTTCCAGTTGCAAATCAAACATAGAGGAAGCAAAGTTTGTGAGAAAACTAAAAAAGGGATCTAGAAAACATAAAGGTACATTTCCCCTTAAATGTTTTAACTGTGGAAAAGTCAGACATTTTGTTTCTAAGTGTCCGTATGCAAAAAATGAAAGTAGTGACAATGAATAATACCATAACATAAAGAAAAAACATCATCAACAAAAAAATAGCCAAAAACATGACAAGCATGAAAATAAGAAGAACTCTTATAAGTAGAAGAATAGCCTCTACTCAAAATGGGTTAGTGAGTCCTATGAAGAAAGAACTGAAGGAGGGCCCAATAGTGATAGAGAAGAAAATCTCCTTATGACAATCAAAATAAACATTGATGAAGAAAAAGAAAATATGGATTCAGAAGAAGAGGAAAATGGTGAAACAAATGGAAAAGTGGATCTTGAAGAAGAACTCATGTATGCCTTAAGTGAAATAAAGAAGCCGAGGAAAAATATGAAGAAGAGGATCATGAGTCAAAAGACAAAATGTCACAAAGTCTTGAAGAGTCAGAAAACATTATCTTAAGCCTAAAAGTTCAATTAGAAGAGGCAAGAAGGATAGAAGAAGTGGTGAGAATTCAATTGAAGGAAAAGGAAGAAAATTGCGAGAAGCTAGAAGATAAACTTGTTTCCTTAAGAAACGATTTGGAAAAGTCAACTGCTTAGTTGAACAAAAGCTTGAAGTTTGAAAAGAGTGCCAAAATCTTAGATCATATCATCAATTGTCAAAGGTCACCATTTATTAAGATGTGTCTTGGTTATGATGAGAGTCAGATGACCATTAAAGAGGATCCAAAATTTGTAGGACCATCAAATAAAGTAAATGAAGAACATCTAAAAGGTATGCTTATGTACTCAAAAGTTCCATCAGTGATGAAGAAAACAAGAAGAAAGAAAATAACGTTCCGCAAAAAAATGGAATTTCTCCTAAGGATAACAAGGACAAATTCAAAAGATCTTTTCCACCAAGGCCGCCTCACAGGAACTGGTACCAAAGATATTTCTTTGGATATTGCTTTTACTGTAATCATTTTGGTCATAAAACGATATATTATAGAACACATACAAGAAATAATCATGTATGGAACAAAGACATAAATTCTTATGAATTATCAAATATAAACTATAATTCATTTTCCCCTTTATTTGATTACAATGGTGTATGATATAAATGAAAAATCTATGGGCACACAACATGTTTTAGTAGAAGTGACATCGTGGAAACTCCTAAACAAATCGAATATGTGGATACCCTTGTCAAAAAAAAGAAAGAACTCATAGGAGTTTGGAAAAGGAACCAAGGACAAGAGATGCAAAAGAAGGAGGAATCTATGCTTTTGAAAACTTCCCTTAATGTTCAAAACAAAGGAAACCAATGGTGTGTTAGAAGTGGATGCTCAAGCCACATGATAGGTGATAGGAGCAAGTTTCTCACTCTCAAAGAAGTTAACATAGGTAGTGTGGCATTTTGAAGCGATGCTACTGCAAGGATAGATGGAAAATATACTCTAAGTATCAATAATGGAAAGACTAAAACATCACATTTCTTGTATGTTGATGGTATACAACAAAATATTCTTAGTGTTAGTCGAATGTGTGACCAATGACACAATCTCACTTTTAATTATGAAGGCTATGAAATAAGGAAGGAAGGCTCAAGAATATTAGTGGAAAGTGCATATAGAACATCAAATAATGTATATATCCTCAATGCGATCAAGGGAGAAAAGTGTTATATGGGACATAGGAAAGAAAATTATGGAATAGAAGAATGGTTCATTTGAACTTTGGTAATATGATAAAAATCAATACTAAAGAAGCAGTGAGAGACATGCCAAATATTGTTAAACCTTCAAACAATTTGTAAGCAATGTCAGCATGGAAAACATATAAGAACAAGCTTTAAATCAAAGGAGTACTCAACAGTGAAGTAATTGGAACTCGTTCATATAGATCTTTGTGGGCCTACAAGAACACAAAGTCTACAAGGTGAAAATTACTTCATGTTTCTCATTGATGATTATTCTAGAATGACATGGATTATGTGCTTAAAAGAAAAATATGAAGATTTTGAGAAGTTCAAAGAATTCAAAGCCTTGGTTGAAAATGAAACTGATTTGAAAATCAAGTGTTTGAGATCAGAAAGAGGAGGTGAGTTTATCTCAAATGAATTTGAAGAATTTGTGAGACCCATGGGATAAAAAGACATTTCTCAACCGCAAGAACTCCACAACAAAATAGAGTGATAGAAAGAAAAAAATGAATTGTACAAGAGATGGCAAGAATAATGTTGAATGAAGCCAAGATATTAGACATGCTTTGGAGAGAAGCAGTTAACACCACAATTTACATTCTAAATAGAGGGAAAATCAAAGTCAACTACAACAAAACATCTTATGAATTATGGAAAGGTAGACAAACAACAATCAAATAATTCAAATATTTTAGAAGCAAGTGCTACATAAATAGTTATGATGAGGATTTGAGAAAATTTGACTCCAGAGCTGATGAAGGTATATTTCATGGTTATTCATTAAGAAGCAAAGATTAAATATGTTACAATACAACATTACACAAAATCATAGAGAGTGCCAACGTAAAATTTGATGAAGCAGGGCATCAGAAGGTGAAACCATAAGTAAATGTTCAAGCAAATGAGATAGGTTGCAAAGAATAAAAATAAGAAGAAGGAGAAGAAAATGAAGAAGAATAAACAAAACACCAATATATGAAGACACCATCTATATTTGTTCAGAAGAATCATTTGGAAAATATAATTCTTCGTGATAAAGATACAAGAGTTCAAAATAGAAGAATACTAGCTAGTGCACTAGAATATGCAAACTTCTCCTTGCTATCTAAAATAGAGCCCAAGAATTTATAGAATCCAGTGAAGACAAGCATTGTATTGATGCTATGGAATAAGAGTTGAATCAAATTGATAAAAATGAAACATGGGAACTTGTTCCAAGGCCAACAAATAAAAATGTGATTGGCACCAAGTGGGTTTTTAGGAACAAGTTGAATGAAGATTGGGAAGGAAATGTTGATGACAAAAAAAGTATAAGTGGAGGATCATTCTTTCTTGGAAAAAATCTAGTGTCTTGGTCGATAAAGAAACAATCTTCAATCTCTCTATCCACAACAAAAGATAAGTATATTGTAGTAGCAACATGTTGCACACAAGTTCTTTGGATGAAGTAAAAACTGCAGGATACCAAGGAAGAATATGATTATCCAATCTCAATCATCTGTTACAACACAATTGCAATCAATATTTCAAAACATCTTGTTATGAACTCAAATATGAAGCATATTCACATCAAGTACCACTTCCTAAGAGAACATGCAGTTGAACAAAGTGTCAAATTGAAATACATTGCCGCCAAGGAACAAGTTGCATATATTTTATCAAACCCCTTCCCAGAGAAACATTTGCATATCTCAAATAGAATCTAGGAGTGATATCCCTCTCATCTCGTCATTAAAGAAGAACATTTGAAGGGGAACATTCATTTTTGATTTTTTTCAAAGGGGGAGAATTAAAGATAGGGGGAGAGTTGCAGACATGGGGAGGATAATTATAGATAGAGGGAGACTTGCAAACAAGGGATAATTCTTTCTATTCTTAGAGGATAACATGTTTTTGAGTACATGGTTTCTGTTGGAGCCGCCCCTGTTTTTTCCGCCTCACATAATTTTAGAATATTCTGATTCTTAAGATATGAAGTCGTTTTCTTTCCCTTTTCCTTCAAAAGCCATAAAACTCTGAAAAAATCTTTTTGTTGCCTGAATAAGTAATACTTTGTCACTTACAAAGGGCCCGTTTTTCGCAAGTATGTTTGTCCTTAAGATTTTTCAAGCTTCGAAATCTCGCAAGCCGGACACCTCATTCCTTGAATTCACAAGTCCCGAGTCGCGAGAAGTGCGAACTCGGCTTTAATTTTCGTCCAAGGCAAGAATAGTGTAAGACCTTTAACCCTTGATTATGACATCCTCGGGGTTTTGCGCTTCGGCATTTCTCGACCCTAAATTTGTGTTTTCACAACCCCGAGAGCCGAGAACGCGATAATTTTTTAAAATAACCACGGTTAAGAACCAAGAGTAAACAACTAATTATAGTTAAACTTGGTTCTCCGCATATCGCCTCTCGGCACATCGCCTCTCAGCATTCCCTTTCATAAAGTTAAAAGATCCGAGACTCCGACTCGCGAAGTCGCGACATAATTTTATTGAGCCTTGATCATCACTGCATCGCGATTTCGCGACTTGGCGTATCATTCTCCTAAAAACTTATCTTCGAATTCCCGATTCACGATCCAGCAATTAAACTAATCATATCATTAAGGATCCGATAAATCATGTTTTATTTTTTAATGCTGAGATCGGAATTCGCAATCTCGCGAGTTATAGAGTCAAAATGTTAAAGGGAATTTCGCGAGATGACGAAACGCGAGGGAATCTCTAAGCCGTTAAGATTTGAAATTTAAAAAAAAATATTTTTAAAAGATACGTCCCACGTATCGAGGTGGGCACAATTCACAAGGGGTTCATTTACTCTCCGTAACCCGAGTACCTGTCA
>ML785146.1:242276-258004 GCA_009831015.1 Picea engelmannii
AGGAAAGAAATTGAGGTCCTCAAGACCAAGCTTGAACAGGCGAATTCGGTTATCCGAGATGGCCGGGTGCAGTTCGACCACCAGAAGGATACGATCATGCAATTACGGGCTCAGCTACAGGTTGCAGAAAGCAAGGCGATTGATGTCGAGATGATCAAATCTCGAGCAGTCGACATTAAGAGGAAGGTCTCTTCGGCTCAACAGAGCCTACTAAACAAGATTGGGGAATTCCAAAGCGATTGCTTATTAATGAATCAGATTTCCGAGAACCTGACTGACAAGAAAAGGAACGCAGAGGCTGCTCGAATTATCTTCCAGGGAGCAGTGATAGCTACAAATAGCAGGTTTTCAACAGAAACCCCCGGGCTCTCCGTTGCCGAACAGACAAGAGGCAATATTTTGTTAAAGAATTGGGAGCATGATATTTCTTTGAGCAGAGAACATGCACAAAAAGTAACAAATTCACTCGAAGAAACCTTCAAAAACATCAATGCTGAACTATTAGGGATGGAAAATGGAGGAGACACAGAAGCGCCAGGATGGAATTTTTGGTACCCATTGTAACAGAATTTTCTTATGAAGGAGGTTAATACGAAGCAAATTCAAGATTCCCGATTCTGTCCCGACTGTATCTCAAGTTTGTTTTGTCATGTTAATTGTTTCTTTTCATTTTGCTCTACACAACTAATTTGTTTTTGTTATGTCTTTCGTTTCTTTTCATTTTTTGCTCTACATAACTGAAAGGTATCGCTATAACTCAGTACCACCACTACTATAGTGAAGCAGGTTCATATTACAGTAATTGTCTCTTGTCTTTCCTCTGCACCGACTATCAGCACGTGTAAGACCAAGCTACAGCTACAGGATTTTATGTTTACTTGCACCATGTCAATTATGTTTATGTCAAGTTCTTTTTCCATATATGCGTGAGTTTTTATCGATAAGGATTTTACGTTATTAGTATTAGACGTTCTTCTCTCATTTCACATCTCTTGCAAAAATCATACAGTTACGGGAAAGGGCCTTTTGTTTGTAATTCTGTTTCATCCCTCATACAAAGATTTCTCTTGTTTTGACTAAATTGAATCAGCCATTAAAATCTCTTGTTTAATCATTTCCATACCCTTATTGTTCCTCAAATGATTGTACCACCGTTAATTCAACCCAATATTCAACTCGGGATATTAGATCAAACTAATATTGCGTTGAGTCTTTTCAAAACGACCCTTAGAACTGCTAATACCCGGGAAGAATTAGAACGTTCATGGGCGGCCATTGAACAAGATATCACAACCCAGGAACAGTTGGAAGCCAGACGTAGGGAACGTGGAAATATTCCTTAGTTTCCAATACCGAATGAGACTTTATCATTGTATACATCTTTTACCTCTTATCGGATGCCTTGACACTGTACTTTAAGCCTTAGTACAAACTCAGGAACAACAGTTTCCATCAATGACAAAGGGGGATATTGTTGAATAAATTATTGTCAATGATGTCAAAGGTAAGTATTCAAATAAAATATTCAAAGGAAAGGTGACTTTAAGAAATAAAACTTGGAAGTGGATTAAAAAATAAGTGACGTGAAAGTGAATTAAATATGAAGTTACATGAAAGTAGATTAAAGATGAAGTTATGTGAAAGTGGATTAAATATGAAGTTATGTGAAAGTGTATTAAAAAAAGATGTGGATTAAAGATGAAGTTATGTGAAAGTGGATTAAAAAGTAAAAGTGAATTAAAAATTGAAAGTGGAGTAAAAGTGCACATGGTATTTGCTCATGGTTTTAAAATCCATGGTGGTACATTTCCCATGGTATGTTGAAAAGTAAATTAAAAAACATGAATTAATTATTTATATAATGAAGGTCATGTATTTTCAAATGCACATGACGACTTTTCTTGTAGAGTTAATAGTACAATATAAAAGGAGAAGAGAATTATGAGAACTAGTGTGGGGATGAAGAGCCAAAATATAATATGTACATATGAGAATATAATATGAAAAAGATTGTATTTTATTTAAAAAAGGAGAGAGTGAAGAAATATGTGATGATCCAACCAACATATCTTGAAAAAGAATAAGGAGTGAGAATCAAGAAGATCCAATGAAAAAAAACAAGTGAGTGCTGAGTTGATCTGGTGAAAGCAGAAGGAGTGAGCACCAAGCAGATTTGGCGAAAACAGAAGTAGCAAGCGTAGAGAAGATTTGGAAAAAGTAGAAGTAACGAGCGTCGAGAAGATTTGGTGAAGACAAAAGCATGAAGCAAACTAGTGAAGGAAATGCATATTAATAACTTGTAAACAACAATTGGGATTGGTGCCTAAAAATTTACAAAAATAATTTTTTATGGTTTTCTCTCGAAAGGGTTTCCACACAAATTATTGTGTCTTCTAGTTGATAAATTTATGTGATTGCTTAATTATAGTTTACAAGTATTAAAAAGAAAAAAAAAGACTTATACTAATTCATCCCCACCCCCTCTCAACAAATAATACCATAATGAATAGTCAAATGTCATGGAAGTATTATACTACACAAAACAACACACATATAGAAATTTAATATCATTTGGAATAATTTTATTATGTAGAATCAAAGCACATTTTCAGCAAGGTTGTGATCTAGAGATGAGCTTCGAAAAATTTCCAAGGAGGAAGTGTTTAAATTTTTTAGGAATGGTCACTCCAAATAATAAAAAAATTGCTTAAAATCTCATAGTGGCATGGTGTGTGATTTTTTTAGTTATTTAGAGAAATTAGAAACCGAAGAACATGAAAGAGAACCTACTACTTACATCAAGTGATAATGAGATATCCCATATAGATGGAACATATCCTTTTAAGTCATCCCAATAACCTAGCCTTCCACTACCAAACATTCGAAATTAACCAATGGAAACTTCATTACAACATGGACCAAATAATGTGCATTTTAGAAGGAGGTGATTGTGAAGGTCATATATTTTCCAGGTTGTGGATGTAGAAAATCTCATACAAGAAGGAATCTAAACACAAATTTTCATGCACCTCATTATTATTATTATCTTTTGACTCATAAATTACCATATAGTCTTTCATGATAATCTTAAGTGCTACAAGGAGTCTTATACTTGGCAATTTATCCACTCTAAATATGCACATTGAGTTGATAAAATGATCTAGTTTTTGGACTATGAATAATTATAAATTCCAAGGGATAAAAATCATTGATTAGGAAAAATATAACTAAGTATTGCCTTGACACTCTTTTAAATTCCCATGGGACAACAAAAAATCTATTGGGAAGCTTATAACTATGCATTACCTTTCCACTCTATTAAGGACTGCAATGTTTCATTTATATTCTCAAGCAGTTATGAGGTGATTCTGGCACAATTCTACTGACTCTATGATGCCAACTTTTAAACCATGCCCAGGTGAGTATATTCATTATGTATGTATCTCCTTATATATAAAAATAACTTGAATGACATCAATGAACATGCATACTTCAAAAGTGAAAGACAATCAATACATTTTCTAGGGACTATTTGTTTGTTGTCTTTGTAATAAAAATTTCATAGCAGGATGATTACAACACCAAAGCTGTTGACAAGAGCCTCATGTGTCCCTTCTCCCTATATTTGACTATAAATTTTATTTTAGTGACAACCATAATGCAATTTTTCCATAGTTAGCACAATTCAACCTATAACTCCAATAAATCTAGATATAGCAAATGAAACAACTCATTTTTCTAAAATTCCTTAATAGACAAAATCAATTGCATACTTCTTATATATTTTTTTCCTCAATTTCTAGATACTCTTCTTTCTACTTAAATTTGACTATACGAAGATTGCAACTTGTGTATGTTGCATATAAATAAAATAGATTATAGATTATGTTGTAGCCCTAACTTCTCCCACAAGTGAATGCATGTACTTCAAAATCAAATTTCTTCCATAATCTAGATCAATTATTCAATATAAAACTTCCTATGAATGATAAATACAATAACAATGATTGTTTGTTCCTCTCACAAAGTAAAAAAATGATTCACACTACCATTGTTCATCAAAATTTCTTGAAAATGATAATCAAAGATTGTGTAGGGAAATTACTCAAAATACAAAGCTATTGCATCATTTGGATATAAATCAATTTGGGAAATAATTGAAGACCCTAATTTTTGTTATTCTTATTTATCTCAATAGATGTATTCAACATTATCTACCCAAAATCATGATCTTATTCCAAAAACCAAATTCCATAGCATAATAAATACAAAAATTTACTCAAAACTTGATTGTATAAACTTACTCCAATTCGAACACAATAACCATAGAACCAAGAGTAAATTGGGAAAACAAAGATTGGAATCATACATTATCAAGGAATTTGTGGTTAAAAATGTCGAAATGAAAATATCAAATATGAAGCATTTTCAATGAATATTGGAATCAACTTTCATGCTACAAAAGAAAGAAAAAAAATAAAGTCATTGTGTGATATTTAGTTTGGAGACATAATTACAAAGGCACCATAATCATAGACCCAACAACCAATTTTTCTTACAGATGATAGTTGAGGAGCTAGCTAGATTCAGGGAAGAAAGCGGTGGGACATCACTTCGAGCCAAGGAGATACGAACATCGATTAATATTTATATTCCTTTCTTGTGCCAACTCATTGAATGCAATTTGATTTTCCTCCCAACCTTAGGGAAAGATTTCCCCCTAAGAACTTCAAGTTGTATGAGATCACACCTTTTTTTTTTATTGAAATTTTGATGCAAAACCTTTGTCAATGGTGGGATCTCACACATTAAACTCACGATGAAAAATACCATGCTTCAAATAGGTGGATTCATACTAAACTAGTTGGAATTTGAACAAGTTTCTTACAAATCAAGGAATTCATGACTCATTACCAATCCTAACTAAATTTTGTCTATATTCTTCTCTCACCATTCATTCCATCCTCCTAACCCATGGAATTTACCTTCTAGTTATAGACCTTTTGTTATAAAGAAAATATCATAGGTGGATAGTAAGATATCCTTAGGATATTCCTACTGATCCTAGATAGATAGTGGGATAGACTTGTATGGATTTCCCCTAGAAACAAGAAAAATGATTCACATTTAAACTAAGAAACGATGGAATGTAATACCTTTTCTTGAAGGTTGTCCTTCATATGTCTTGGCTGATATAGTCTTGAATTTCCAGCTCCAACTCCTATAACCTGCTTCCTACACACAAGAGATAAAACAATATTGTTCTACTTCTCTTCAAATTAGAATGTTAGATCTAGCTTGAATCTAACTTGATCCGTGAGAGAATAAATCAAATTTGAACATTCATGCATGAAATACAAACATTCAGAGGGGAAAACCAATGATCTATAAATTTAAATCACAGAAGTACACAGATACCATTACCTCTTAGTGTAGATGCACTCCTCTTTTTCCCTTGCTCCTTTCGCCTCCTCAAATCTTCAACCAAACTAGGAAACTTGACTGGAACTAATGTAGATAGAATAACCTCTGAATTTTGGAAGCATATATCTATAAATGATTCTTCCTCCCCATGCTCAAGATTTTTTTTCTTTATATACACTCTTGGAAGAGGCTTGGAAGAGATTCTAGATTAAAGACCAATGAAAACTTGAATGATGTGAGTTCCAAGGCTCATGCCATGGAGAAATAACTCATCCCTTGCTTGCCTCTTTGAGACTTTTTGAATATAGACTATTACAAAGGGTGTCACTTGTTTTAAACTGATGACAAGTGACATGTCACTGGTTGTCCCATAGATGACCATCAACACCCCTAAAAGATTGTTTGAACCTTGAGCTAAGGGTTGTGTGTTGGATTAAATTCTCTGCTATGTTCCTCTTTGAATCTATAGGGTGGAAATTAAGGATATAATATATTCCCCCTAATGTGTGAGGTTAGGAAAGGAATGGATGGCTGAAACATATTACAATAAAATAGTATCCATGTGAGGTAGCATGAGTAGAGAGCAAAGAGAACCTGCAATCAAACATCAAGGATAAAGGCATATCTATACCATCCCAAGGTATACATACTCAAAATATAAAGAGTATCAAAGCATGGATGCCAAATAATACACTGCATATCCATGACATGGAATGCAAGACCATGGCCATGAAAGAATACATGGTGGATCCATGTCATAAATAAAATCATAGTGAGATAAAATACAATGTGGATCTATGTCACAACATAACATCGGGAAGACAATGAACACTAAGGAGAGTGCCTCTAAAGTCTTCAAATTACTCATATACAAGTGATATACTCCATTACAAATTGGGAGGGGTGCTATGAATGAAGTAAGTGGCCCCAAACCCAAGGTATTCATCCCAAACCCCGATGATATAGATATACTTCATGCGAATAGATGAGGTGATGTCAAGCATGGTAGAAATTGTCTGATTACTATTCATTGAGGTATATCGTTAACATGCACGAGAGGACCCATTGATGAAGAAGATGGACCCCAAGGTATCTAGTACAATCTAGCAAGAGTGAATAGAGAATCTGAATTCAAACACTCGTAGAATCAATCGATCAAGATTCAATGATTTAAACTCATTGTTGATCACAAAGAGGCTTTCCATTGAGTACTATAAGCTCCAAAGTACTAACTAGTTTCTAGATCATTCTCCTAGATAATGTGTTGAAGTCAATAGGAATAGATCCATCAAAGGAGAGCCTTAATGTATCCCCCATAAATAGACACAAAACATACATTTAGAGATGATGTGAGAGATAGAATCACTAAGTACAATTGACATAGGGATGTTCGACTAAAAAAGTCAACAAAATAATGTATGGCCGAATC
The DNA here is from genome assembly GCA_009831015.1 of Picea engelmannii. NCBI lineage: Eukaryota > Viridiplantae > Streptophyta > Pinopsida > Pinales > Pinaceae > Picea > Picea engelmannii. Next base: position 249,130 of record ML785146.1, read on the forward strand.
AGGCTTAAATTTCCATTGAACATATGACATAATGGTGACTTCAAAACAAGACACAAGAGCTAGACGAATAGAGTGCAACAACACAAAAGGTATCAAAACACTCTCCATGGTGGCTGGAATAATAACCAACTGGAGGAGTATCTATGACTCACATTACTGGTATCTATGACTCACATTACTGGGGCGACTTCCATGCAAGCTAAAAACCCAAATGCAAGATGACGAATCAAACATGTTCCATGTCAAGGGTGACTCGACTGACATTGCCATTTTTTGAATAGATCAATGGTAAAAAAAACCCACACATTTTTTTTTTCTTTTCTTGGTTTTTGTATGTCTCCTTCATGGTTTAACAAGAACAAAAGAGAGATAAAAGTATGCTTGATAGTGTATTTTTCGTTTAGTTTTAACGAGCCCAAAAAAGAGATAAACATATACTTGTGAGGTTTTTTTTTTTCTTTAAAAGACTCCAAAAAGTAGATAAAAATGTACTATATCGGTGTATTTTTCGTGTCCTTTTACGAGTCCGAAAAATAATAAAAGTGTACTCATCTAGATAGAAAAAATGGCTTAACAAAATTCTCCTATGTTCTAAGTGCATGGAACTGACCTAAGTAAAATGAATGTGAATGGTACTGGAAAGTGAGGTCCACTCTTAACAATGATTCTCTTCATGGGTAGCTGGATGAAAAATGGAGGCCAAATAATGAAAGAGGTGGATGGTCAATGTATACTACAATAGAGGTAAGTGAGATCTAGGAAAAAAAAAATTCAATGGAGGGATTTATGATGCAAGCAACACATGCATAGGTGTAACATAAAGATCAAGAACCCCCTTGGGAAATGGCCAAAATATAGATGAAGAGAGGAAAATGAGTGTCAACATCAAGTCATGATGGGACTACAGGAGGGTTTTTGGGCCTACTGGAAATCACAACATGGGCACCAAATGATAATATGGTTTATAACTAGGGTTACCATGGAGGATAGGAACTACCGCACAAGTTATAACGTGCAAACATATGGTGGATAATGTCACAACCTAATGTGATCAAGCCTAAGGCATGTGACAACAAAATGAAAAATTAATAATGCAAATCATGAATGCAGGGAAGAACCTATGTCTATATGCCAGGTTGGGAACACATACCTCAAGTTCATTAGAAGTCACCATTTCCATAAAAAAGTCCCTGTAATCCTGTCAACACATGTAAACTAGATTCCAGGGTCAAAAACATAGTGAAATCTCAAAAAATAAAACATTTTTGGATTTTTTGGATATGATATATGCAAAAAAAAACACTCACACCACACACCTATGTACAAAGAAGTATGCATCTTGATGCTTTACGCTAAGTAGATACCATTGCGAGGCTTGGGCCAAGGATCTTTCTTGTCACCAATGAACTCATGATCTATTGTCGAAATCATATGGCACACCATGTTAGGGCCACACAACATAGTAATGAATTTATATGACTGAAGATACTCATCATGAGTGATTTTGTGAGCTATGGAGGATCCTTGATGATACCCATCAAGACATGAAGGAAGTACCAAACATGAATCTTCTAGAGAAGAGGAAACACATAATTTGGGGGAAAGTTTCAAAAAGAATAGCCAAGGATGAAAAGGGTCAATACTAGGGGTTTCATTGGATTCCCTGACAAATAACCCCAGTATCAAATCAAGACTCATCATGCTAATGATCATGGAATATGAGTCAATAAAATATGGTAAATGTATCACATTAGCCTTAGTCTTATCTAGGGAAGCCATGACCTCCAGGATGGCCTTATCTGAAGGAAATTCAGTACCTAGGAAACCATGTGAACGTAAAGAGTCAACAACCCATGCAAGAGAAGTAAGTTGATCACATTCCATATTAGGGTGGAGTTTCTAACCAATATTAGCTAATGCTGACAAGATCACCTAAGAGGCAATATCAACTGATGTGGTGGCATGGAAGCTCCATAAGACTCAATGACCTCGACATGAGGTACCACCCAAGGATCAACATACACAAGGGATCCACTAGAAAATGATGAAATCGTGTTGATAGGAGCAACATTCATAGTAGTAGGTGGTGGGAGAAGGAGGAATGTTCCCATGAGAAAAGATTCTTTGAACATCCCCACACCAACACTCATGTAAGGATGCTAGGATTCATTGACAAATGGTATATTAAACACCACATTGGATCCAAGGTCTAGGGTACAAAAAGAAATTTGATCGATTGTCACTATTTTCCATTAATGAGGGAAGTGTATGACCCTAAATATGGATGCGACACTGACAATAATCTCATAGAACCAATTGCACCTGAGTAAAAAATTGTACTCAAGAGGTATGTCACCTCCACAACAACAAAGACATTCTTACCACCTAACTCAATGGGTAATGCAATGATAGTCCCATAGGGTTGGAACATATTTCCATCAAATGATTTCAACAATGGTTTTTATTAGAAAAATAGGATCACAGAGCAATAAAATAAAACAAATGCGGAAACAAAACACATAAGATACACAATACAATAGAGACACATACATACGTGGTTCACCCAGTGTGGGCTATGTCCACCAGAGAAATTTCCAGGTCCTTCCTTTATTATTATCCAACAAATGAAGGGATACAACATACAACACACCCACTTTAACTTCCTCTTCTTTCTCTCATAGTATTCTCACTCAGAATACAATATTCGCAATGATACATAGCCACAATATATTTCCCTCATAAAAGAGGGTTTCCTTCTAGGGAAAAAACCCTAACATAACTTTTACTGTCGGTTCTATGACCTTATAATGAATGGTCTATATTTACTATGAAATTACAATATACATTTATAATGAAATTTTTTCCTTTGGGGGCTTCGCTCCCGAATCCTCGTCAAGAGTCCGCTTTCCCCCGAACGCCACAGGGGGGGGTAACCCCTCCCTACACTCCACTGCGTGGAGGAGTGTACATTCTTATAGGGTGTAAATTCTTCATGGGTTATAAAAACGGATGAAAACAAATACCTATGAATCAGGAAGATAATCAGGCTCCACAACCAACAACATAGACATAATGCAAGTCGAGGATCATTCATCAATCATAGTGTGAAGGATATTTTTCCCCATTGTTCTCACTTTGATTTGGAAATTGATTTGATGGGAAATCCTATGATGAAACTGATCATAATCAAAGGTTATAAAACTTGACTCCGCGCGATCATCCCTGCTTATGGAATACAACAAGGATTTTCGTTGCGTAGGGAAGCTTTGGAGGACTTTGAGTGTGGACATGGCACATTGTGCTTGGGCCAATTATTATACAATAATGTAGTTGTAGGTAGCTCATGTATTTGGGTTTTGTTTCGTTCATCAAATAATGACCTTTGGGGGGGAAACAATGTTTCAAAGGATGGATTCTCAATATGAAGAGGGCCACCAGGATGGGAAGAAGATGTTGGCTCTTGCACAACAGTTGTAGGATCAAAATTGTCATATTTATTTTCTTGAGTACGCAGATTCACCATCTGGTCACACATGAAAATTGTAGCATTTGAGGAGGAACCCTCATGTTGAGGGGTACCTTCCATGCCCCCTTGAGGCTTAGGGGGGAAAGGATGATTTAGGGAAACATGTTACTTGGGGGCCTTTTGATTAGCCAACAAATCGATGTACCTCATCCTTCTGAGGACATTGATGAATAGGGTGGTCCTTCCCACAGATCATGCAGGGGAACCAACTCTTCTTTTTTTGTTTCATTCGCCCCCTTGATTATTTTGGGTGGGAGTGGTACTTGAATTAGTATTTGATTTTTTCCTTTTTCTCCTTTTATTTTTTCCTCTAGGTTGTTAAGATTCTTCAGTTGCATGGAATGGAATGAATTCACCTAAGAGGTCTAAGTGGGGACCATAGCATTTTAATCATTGGGACCGATAGTCGATGAGTGTGAAGAAATGGTGATGTGACCCATGTGGTTAGATAAATTTCCCATAGAGGCATGGGATACATAACCCACCACACCATTGGCATGGGGTCCTGGGTTTGGATTTCTAGAATCTATCGATGGCCTAGGAGCATGCAGGATAATATTAGAGAGAGTTCTCGATTGAGAATAAATCAATTCTAAGTGTCAGGCATGCATGAGAGCTTTCTCTTCGGTATCCACCCTATCAATAACTACATCCTTGGAAATGTATGGTAAGAGGGACTTTGTGAACCACTCCATTAGGGGTTTGTCTGGAGTCTAAGTCTTGATCATCCTACATCTTCATCTCCACTCATGTGTATCATCAGAAATGTGAGTGGAAATATCTTGATGTAGTGATGTAAGAGCTCCATTCCTATCTCATATCAAATAGGAAATTTGTAATGCGTTAAAAATTCCATCTCCAACTCATTAAAAGTATTAAAGGATGTACCTTGTAATTCAATATACCATTTGACATCAATTCCGGTCATGGATCTCTAGAAATACTCGAGCTTATGCTATCATCCATCAAGGAATTGGATGAGCACCACAAATGATATGTCATTATGTGTGTGGAAGGGTCTTCTCTCGACTTTACATCGAATTTGGGCATGTATGATGGTAGCTTCATAGGCATGAATGACCATTAAGGGTTATGCGCGATAGGGTCATTTTTTAAATGTGAAAAATCAGAAAAATGTAACATTGCTAGGAAAGACAACGACATATGAGAAAATGAACATTGGGAGGAAGATGAAGCTCCCAAAGTCCTAGATGATGTAATGTCCCTGATCTAAACCCTTTGTAATTGTACATATAGGTTGGTGATTCATTGGTACAAATGGTTAATGTAATGTATATATAGGTTGGTGAGTTGTTGACACTTGGTGTTGGTGTTGCGCACACCTGGAAATGTGCACGGAGAATTGTTATCAAGACAAGGGACACACATGTCATAGTGCTACGCGCACCTGGGTAAGTGTGCACAATGCACCATGTTGCACGCACTTGGGTAAGTGCACAGTACATTAATGACCTGGAAGTGCGTAGAGTTGAAATATATATATATATATATATATATATATATATATATATATATATATATATCATTGTATATGTATTAAGGCCGGAGAGTCTGTGTGAGTATAAGGTTGGTGAGCTGGGACATAGATAGACCAGTGCACCTACCTAGGTAATTATAACCATGGTTATTGATATAATATTTCATCACTGCACATAGACAGAATCAAACGAAAAGAGATGGGGGCCAACTCCATCGAAAAAGTGAAAAAGGGGGGAATATTTTAATATTATTTCCGAAAAGTGTAATATAGATAATTATTTTATCCTAAGTTCCCAAGGGCAGGGAATAGATCACCAAGTGGCTTAAAGATACTTCTAAAGGTGACATGTGTCAAGTGGAAGGAATGCAATATATATTGATGGCCTTAGTGTATTTTGGGGAGGATTATGGAAGAATTCGTGTTTTCAGGCTCTCGTGAGTAGAAGGGGGTCAAACTGTATGGAAAATTTGATTATTACCTTATCTGCACAAAGAAGCTTGTAAGGATTTGCGGTGATGTAATCAGACTTTACTGTTGATGAGGCGGGTTGTCAGGCCCGTGAGTAGTCTCTCTAGGTGAGATATTAGCTGTTGAGAAGTGGGTTGTTAGATCTGGGAGCATACTCTCCATGTGTTGAGATTTGTTCCTTGGTGTGTTGGGAATTAGTCACAGGGTTCAAAGACTTCCTTTATAGCCTATTGCTGGTAACCCTGGAAGGGAAGTGGGGCAACCGAATGAATATTGAGAAAATAAGGGGCACACTTTCTTAGGTGTGACATGTGCATGGGGAATGAGGAAATGTGGGATACTTGCAGTAGCAGACACCTAGGAGTGAGGAATTCTGTTGAGAGTCATACCTTAGTGTGTCACTATAATTATTTTTTCCCTAGTGGAGTTTGAGCCCCATCTCGGGGATGACCTGTTGTTGAAATATTATCATAAACAGAGTCTATGGATGGGAAGAATGTCTAAGTTACAGATGCATTTGGTGACTTTTCTCAATATAAGTGTATTCAAGTGATTGTCTTGTTTATTGTGTGCTTATTTATCTATGTTTGACATGGGTTAATTCTTGTATGTTACCAAACATAAGTAATTGATGTTATTTTTTTTAATAATGCTTGCTCATGTAAGGTCGTATTGTCATTTAGTATTGTAGTTGTGCATAAGAATGAAAATTATTGTTAGTTTTCCTGTTAAGTTATCTTTTGATATTGGTCATGAGTCTCTGAGGTGAGAATTGAATGACTAGGTGTGCAAGATAGTATCATGTGTGCATCAAGAGGCTAGAATTCATGTGTGTGTACAGGGAATTAGGTTCCACGCACAAGGAAATTTGAATTGGCATATGACACCAGGTAGTTGTGCGCATAGTTGTACTATGTGATCTATATGATGGTTCATGCAGTTATTTAAGTTTCTTATGTTGTTATAATTTATGTGGTGCGAGTCAAGCTTGGGTTGAGTGTATTACTTCTAGTTAAACTACACAAACTTGTGTTTGAGTAGAATCTACGTAGTGTATTTTGGAATAGTATTGTTGAATAATAAGCTAGATGATGTTACATTGTGGTTTCAAAGCATGTGATTAATGATGGTAATGGAAAATGTTACAAGTTGGGTGACATGGCCCAACCTGGGTGGCTGGGGATTTTACATTATGGTATCAGATAAATTGGTTCAACACTGGACTTCTATGGGCCAAAGATTAGTAGGAAATAGACATGTGCGTTGAGTATTGGTGTTTCTCAATGAAAATTTTACTATGCACAAAAACTACTGGTGCACAGTGCAAATTTGTGATGCGCGCAAAAAAAATGATGCATGGGTGTGCACACTAGAGTTTGGGATGTTAAAATCATCCAAGAAATATGAATAATTTTTTTTGACAAAATGGTGCAAATTTTTCATGTAGTTGTTGCATGAAATCATCTAACTTATATTAATTGCTTGCACATTTTGTAGAATTATCAATGATTAGAATAACACAAAATACGTGTAGAAGGTCAAAAACATGGAAGGTGCGTAGAGGAATTACAGTCCCGATGACGAATTCAGGGATTTGTATGTTGGTTTGGGTGTGGAGGGTACAAAATCCAAGGAGGAGTTCATGAACTTGGTAGGAACCATAAAAGGATTGTAAAACAATGTCCAATTCTATAAAGATGATAATGAAAGGCTTATGAGAGCCAGGAAGTAGCAATATGACTTCAATGTCAAATTGATGTAGAGTCTAGACATAATAGAAAAACAAATAGATAAGGATACATATTTGAGTAGGTCAAGAAGTTGCATGTATCATGATGAGAAGAGAAGAGAAGCAATAAGTGTTGATAGGCATCAACCTCACTCACTAAAGCATTATTTTAGGGAAGCATGCAATAGACCGAGTCCATCTCCTGTCAGAAAGCATAAAAGAATTACTGGGGTGGACAAGCTACAAGGATAAATGAATAATATCAGTCCTCCTACCTTTGATGGTGAGAAAAAAAGGGATGAATATGTAGAGACATGGTTGTTGGGTATGAGGAAGTACTTCCAGTTGCATAATTATTCAACGCAGACATACGAGAGAATTTCTATTTATCAAATCAAGGGGAAAGAATCAATGTGGTGGGATCAATATGTACAAGTGAAACACATTGATGAGAAGAAAGTGACTTGGAGGGAGTTGAAGATGTATTTCCAAAAGAAATACTTAAACAAGCAGTACTATGACAAGAAAATGAAGAGTTCTTCAAACTCAAGCTTGGGATTATGAGGATAGATGAGTATGAAAGAAAATTCTTAGGGATGTTGAAGTATGTTGCATTCATCAAGGATGATCAAGTTAAAATTCATAGGTACTTGAGTGGGTTTCCCTCATTTATCAGTGAAAAGATACAACATGATGACCCTAAGATGTTGAAAGAAGCTATAAGGTAGGCTAAGTGTCTTCATGAGAAGCAAAGGGGAAGACTGATTTTCCAAAAGGCTTGGGAAGGCAAAATGAAAATTAAAGTGGAACAATGGAAGAAGGGGCTAAGACACTATTTTTCAGAAATACTATGCAAGGGAAAATGACTCTCCGGGAACCCAAAATGTTGGAAACATAGGGACCAAAGTCATGGAAACAACCTATGCAGTGTTAGGGTTGTGGCATAAATCACATGCACAAAGATTCCCCTCAAAGATGTGATAAAGTGAGGACTACACACGATATAAAAAAATATGTGAAAATGGAGGACATGGGTATAAATATACCAAGGATTTATGCCCCGCTAGATAATAAGTAGGATGAATTTCAGTCGCACATGATCAAGGTGGAAGGTAAGATTAATGACCAACCCATTTCTATTTTAATTGATTCATCTTCTAGTCATAGCTATCTAGATCCTAATATGGTGGAAATATTCCATTTGCCAAGAAGCAAGCTTGGAAAATTATGGTTGGTGCGGTTAGCTACAGGAGAAAAAAGGAAAATTAATGAGATGGTTAAGGCATGTCCAATGGAAATGAATGGACTATTCACAAAGGCTTATTTGAATATCATACCTTTGGGTTCATATTATTACCTCATTTGATCTAGGTGGATATCGGTGGCCACCCACCTTTTCCAACTGGCTCAAAATAGTTTTCTGGCAATTTTGGCAATTTACTATTTTTAGCAGGTTTAACTTCCGGGGCCATTTTGAGGGCCTAAATGAAGGTATTTTTGAGATCGACGTGCTCAATGATAGCCAAAGGCATGATTGAGCCCCCAAAATGAATCTCCTCGATGATACCTTTCCAACGAGCTATCACACGCCTAAAACGGAGATCGTATGCAAAAGTTACGACCCCGGGAAGTTGATGTACTAACTTACCCA
>ML785146.1:280331-292905 GCA_009831015.1 Picea engelmannii
TGGACTGTGTAGCAGCTTCCGTGTTTCAGCATCAGTTCAACAACGCCTTTGGATAGTTCTGTGTTTCAGCATCGGCCTTGAATACTATTCTGCAAATATGGACACTTATGCACTTCTAATCAATGGTTAGGTCAAAAAGTAATATAAAGTATTATGAAAAACAGATTAAGCATATAATAATGAGAAAGGACGTTGTGTACCTTGGGATGATCAGGTGAAATGATAGTATAAGTTAAAATACAGGTGATGAAGGGTATAATAATGGCAAAAAGTATGGGCAAAAAGGGTACAATATGTGGTCCTAACATATATCTGATGCCTCAACATCGTCAATGGTAGAATCAACCTCCAAATACACTACATGACCCTTCCTCTTTATTCTCTGGACAGTATAATCAACAACAAGCTTCTGGTAGCACATGGCAGGGTCAACCATTTACTAATCAGAACTAACAACCCTAGCAATACCCACTTGCAAATACCACTTGGAAAAACTAGCCCGCTGCAAATCCTGCTTGGCAGAATCAACCAACTGCAATTTCCACTTGGCCTAACTCACAACATCCCACCTCATCCTAGAATAAATCAAATAACAACATCTACCCTTCACAGTGGCCCAACATGACTACCCAAAACCCAAATTGGAATAAGAATTGGTAGTGCCCCATGGGGATAAACAACCAACCCATTGGGATGGCTCCTCAAACTCAACCTACATTACAAGCACCACTCCAATTTCCCCAAAATCTGCAATCACAATTATGCCCTCAATTACCAGCCCAGCCTCACCCAAATCCAAATAACATACTGATTCAACTCGTCCATATTATGGATATTGGGGAAGGAGAGACAAGTTCGGTCGGGTGCAACGAACTATGATTGAGATCAGGGTGAATAATCTCTCCTGAAGAAAATAACATTTTTCAAAAGCAGCAGAACGAAAAACAACCAACAATAACACCTTCGACTATGGTAATAATAGAAGAAATCAACCAGGGGGGAAACACAATCGAATCACAAGATCTTGATAAGGATGCAATGCCCTCCCCTCCATTCCCCAAAAGATTGATGATAGAAAAACCAACCATATATGCCAACTTCAACATTGCAGGGGAATTCAAGAATTTATATATCACGATTCCACTCCTGCAAGCTCTCCAAGACATCCCAATTTACGCAAAAATGATCAAGGAGCTATGTGGGAGAAATCCCATTAGAAAAATTAAAGATCCATCATCAATAGTCTGTGTGATAGGAGCCTTGTCTGATCTAATTTTAGGTAGACAAGAACCGGTCTTATATGCAGATCCAGGGAATCCCATAGTGACAGTTCAGATCGAGGGTTGTTCTTTTCCAAATACACTAGTTGATTTGGGAGCAACCATCAATATCCTGACTATGGAAACCTGCAATACCCTGGGTTTTGACTACTTTGAACCCACCGCAATAATTCTACAGTTGGCAGATTGATTGGTAGTTTGACCAGTTGGCACATTACATGATATAGCCATCTCTGTCGACTCTTGGGAATATCTAGCCGACTTCCTCATCATAAACCCAAGAAATGGACTTGAAGGGAATCCATTGATACTGGGCAGGCCATGGCTTGCAATAGAAGATGCATACATAGGATGTCGAGCGGGTAATATGACAATCACTAGAGGGGGTATCACAAAGAATCTCATTTTATATCCTCCTACTAAGCCAAGCCCAACTTTCGTATATCCACAATTGCCACCACCGCAATACCCAGAGAAGTATTTACGAGCCCCTCTTACACAGGAAGAATCCCTCAGACTTAAAAACCAGCTAGAGGATGATGTAATCAATGGGTTTATCAATAGTCCAGCCACCATGAGCAACCCGACCCGCTAGATGCTCCAAGTTGTTCTATAATGTGAAGCACAGGGAGACCTGCTGGAAGATTTAATGCAACAACAAATTCCAACTACAACCATTCATAATAGCAAACCCGTCGAGATTGCACCAGGGAGGTATCTAAACATCAATGCCAATTTAGATGAACAACAACAACAAAAGCTAATTCAAGTCCTCTCCAAATACCAACAATATTTTGCATGGGAATATTCTGATATGAAAGGTATTGATCTGCAACTCTGCACACACCACATTTATGTTGAAAAAGATGCCCGACCTATCTGACAGCCACAGAGAATATTTAATCCTCACCTCAGGGATATCATTAAAGAATAATTACAAAAGATATTGGACATATATTTTATATATCCCATCTCATATAGTCGGTGGGTTTCCCCATTAGTCATCGTCCCAAAGAAAAATGGGAAATGGTGAATTTGTGTTGACTACAGGGAACTTAACATAGCCACTCAAAAAGACCACTTCCCTTTGCCTTTCATGGATAAGGTCTTGGATACTTTGGCAGGAAAGAAATTCTTTTTTTTCCTAGATGGTTTTAGTGGGTACAATCAGAATCAGATTGCCCCAGAAGATCAAGATAAAACTACATTAACATGCCCTTGGGGAAATTTTGCATACAAAGTATTACCCTTTGGACTTTGTAACACTCCAACCACTTTTGAAAGGGCCATTCTGAGCATATTCAGCGATATGATCAATGAAGGACTTGAAGTATATATGGATGATTTTATTCCTTATGGTGACGACTTCAATCAAGGACTAAATAATCTGGAGAAAGTACTAGAATAGTGCATTGCGACCAAGTTATGTTTAAGCCACAAAAAAATTCACATGATGATGACAGAAGGTGTGGTACTAGGGAATTATATCTATGTATATGGAATTAGCGTAGATCCACCAAAAATAGAGGTAATCCTTAATCTACCTACACCACACACACAAATTGAGGTACGTAGTTTCCTTGGCACTTCAGGATACTATTGTAGATTTATGGAAAATTTTGCAAGAACCGCTGCACCTTTACATTCTTTGGCTGGTAATGTAGAGTTTCAGTGGTCTGAAAAGTGTTATGTGTCATTTGCAGGACTTAATAAGTTGATCTCGAAAACACCGGTGTTGAGGGGACCAAATTAGAAAATACCATTTCACATCTCCACCGATGCATCAGATATTGCCATAGGTGTTGTCCTTGGATAGGAGGAAGACAATAAACCCTATGCCATTTATTTTATTAGCAAGAGTCTTACTCCAGCTGAACTTAATTATATAGTAACAGAGAAATGTTTTTTAGTTGTTATACATGCCATCAACAAGTTTCATTATTATATAACAGGCTATCCTGTTATTCTGTATACTGATAATTCTGCTATCAGATATCTAGCTAATAAACCAATTACTAATGGATAGGTCACTCGATGGTTATTACTATTGTAGGAATTTGATATCACCATAAAAGATCGACTTGGGAGAGAAAATCTTGTTGCAGACTTCCTATCCCGCATACCCAAAATAGACAACTCATTTACAGTTGAAGATCAATTTCCAGATGAGCCTTTGTTTGTCGTTACTACAAAGACACCTTGGTATGCTAATGTGGAAAATTATCTGGCAACAAGAAGATCACCGACACATCTTTCATCAAGGGAAAGAAAACTAATCCTCCAACGTAGCACATGATTCACCTGGATCAGCGGATACCTCTTCCATACATGAGTTGATCTCCAGATCCGCAGATGTGTACGAGATGACAAAATCTATGACATACTAAAATCCGGACATGATGATCCCTGTGGTGGGAATTTTTCAGATTGTAGGACTGGACACAATTTTTTTTAGATGGGCTATTATTGGCCCTCAATATTCAGAGACGCAAAGAAATATGTCCATACCTGTGATAGTTTTCAACGGATGGGAAAACCAGGTCAGGCTGATGAAATGCCTTTGAAAGCACAAGTAGTTGCAGAACCATTTGAGATATGGGCACTAGAATTCGTTGGCCCTTTCAATCCAAAGTCAAATTAGAAGGCCTATATTCTAGTTGCAATGAACTACATGACTAAATGGGTAGAGGCAGAAGCCTTACCAAATGAAACAGAAGAAGTAGTCATCAAATTTATTTTCAAAAATATTCGTACGCTATGGACTACCAAGAGATGTAATTACTAATGGAGGGTCACAATTTACAGCTCATAGAATCACCACCACTCTGGATAATTATCATATTAAACACATAATTACTTCTCCGTACCATACACAAACAAATGGGCAAGTAGAAAGCACCAATAAAGTCCTGGAGGCAATCCTGACAAAGACTGTCTCAACAGACAGACAAAATTGGGCTTCTGAGCTCCCAAAGGCCTTACGGACTTACTGCACAACATGGCGTAATACCACTGGCTGCTCTCCTTATCATTTAGTCTATGGAAAACAACCCATCTTCCCAATCGAGTTTGAAATCAAGACTCTAAGGATGGCCCAGGAAATCAAATTGGATCTTACAAAAGCACATAAACAACACCTTTAGCAACTCAACGGATTGGATGAAGCACAACTATCTACTATAGAGCGCATAACCATTATTCAACAATAGAGAATGACCTGACATGACAAGAATATCAAGAAAAAATCATTTAAAAAAGGTGATTGGGCGCTCCTCTATGATTCCAGATTTCAGGATTTTCCGGGAAAATTACGGACACGGTGGCTAGGACCATATGAAATCAATGAAGTCCGTGATAATGGCACAGTCATGTTAAGCACCATCAATGGGTCCAGATCTCCATTTTAGGTCAATGGACACCGACTATGACTCTATCAGCAGCCGCCCTCAAAAGAATATTTCTACCAGGAAGTAAGTAAGGATCATAACGTTCAAATTTTGGCTGGCTGGGAAGGTAATCTAGCCACCCCAACTCCATAAATGTTGAATTATGTTGACATTGCACATACTGTATATAAATATTTTTTTCTATTGATTTTATTTAGTTTTTTTATTATTATTATTGACAGTCACTCGAGAAAATAAGAACTAGGGAGGATAACTATAATGAACTCAATTAGCACTCTTTTATGTTCCAAACTCCTTCTTCATCTCATCACCCAAACCCTGTCTTTCTCAGAGAAATGAATGTGTCATGTTCAGTAGTAGCAATTGGGCAACTATAATGAAACTCATAACATTAACAAACCATCCACTACTTAATTTTGAAATAAACCAACTCATAAATGAATTTAGTTGATGACTAATCAACCTTGGATTCAAGCAAAAACACTTCCAAGTTTCTAAAAATTACCTATTTAGATGGTTAAAAACCTAACAATTGATGTTCCTTTTGTGCGCTTTTTGTTCCTTTGAATGAAACAATTATTGTTCCTTTTTGCGCGTTTGTCATTCCTTTTGCATGCTTTCTATTCCTTTGAATGGAATAACTGTTGTTCCTTTTTGCATGCTTGTTATTCCTTTTGCGTTCTTTCTATTCCTTTGAACGAAACCATTGTCGTTCCTTTTTCACGCTTATTGTTCCATTGAACGGAACCATTGTTGTTCCTTTTTCGCGATTGTTGTTCCTTTGAATGGAACAATTTCTATTTCTTTTGCGCCCTCGCTGGTCCTTTGAATAGAACAATTGTCGTTCCTTTTGCACACCTGTTGTTCCTTTTGCACACCTGTTGTTCATTTTGTCGTTTTTTCCCTACATTGCTGATAAAATGCTAAACCATTCCTTTGGGGTACAACTTTCACCAAATAATTTTCACCAGCATTATTTCTAACGATCTACCATTATTTTTTGGACTATCCCCCATACCTTATCATATTGTTTTTTGGATCATTTTCTTCGAAATATCTTAAACCTTGTTCATAACCTGTAACCACCATAATTCGTTTCTTTTCTCTTATACATACAAATACACTTAAATGATATATCGCCTTTATAATTAATAAGGAGTCTGTGACACACTTTTACTTGGCATCCTTACACTTCTTTACACCATCCCTTAATCTAAGGAGTAGATGAGCCTCCCTTCATACACTTCTCAAAAAAAAAAATCATAAAAATTTCTTCTTTTCCCACAAAGAATAGGGGGTCTCATCACGAGCCAACCTACCATGATCATTGGATACTAACCTAAGTGACATTCCCACTATGGCTACCACACGAGGGCAATGGCCTTTGACATTTTCTTTTGTCAAAGGACAAGAGGTCTCATCACGAGCTGACTTGTTCACTTAAGTTACACTCTAGTGAGTGACATTATCATCCTTTGGATACCAAACTAGGATAATGGTCTTTTTTCGGGAAAAACTTAAATAAAATAATAATAATAATAATAATAATAATAATACTAATAATAATAATAATTTATTTTTTTCAAAAAGAATAGAGGGTCTCATCACGAGCCAACCTACCGCGATCATAGGATAATAACATAAGTGGCATTCCCATTATGGATACCACACCAGGGCAATGGCCTTTGACAGTTTCTTGTCAAAGGAAAAGGGGTCTCATCACGAGCCAACTTGTTCACCTAAGTTACAATCTAGTGAGTGGCATTATCACCATCTGGCTACCAAACCAGGATAATGGTCTTTTTGGAAAAGATGATTAAAATAATTATCAAGGATACAGGCTCATCTAAGGGTTAAAAGGCAACCCTATCGAGGCTATGGACGTATACTGGCAACAGTGGCTCTACCTGTGGTATGGAAGTTTACCTTAAATGCCAAGTTTCTGCGTGTCTCTAGATTTCCTTCACTCAATAACGAGGCCATCATTTCAGTTGTATTCAATAAAACGAAAAAGTAACAACATTATGATATGTGGGATATTATTTCAATGAACATATTTAATTTATTTAGCGTATGTATCCTTAAATAATTCTTTTGAGTATAGGTATATTTCAATTCCACGAAAGAGGACTAGCGTTTAATGATTACTGTTAAAATATGTTGTTTGAAAATTAATCATTGATCCCCATTGGTGGCGACAGTACAATCATTACCCCTCACCATCAATACCTACACTCATTACTTTCCCTACGCCGATGGTTGAAGTCAACCTTTATATTAATGAGAGGAGTGGATGCTCGACACACTTCTCGATAAATATAGTAATGGTTGTAATAAATACCCACATTTGTAAACACTTGCTATCTTTGATATTTTCTATTTTCGGTAATTTTTCCTCCGAGCTGGTCTAACCAAGTCTGCTACCAGGAACGATATTCATCCACATTTTCTCAAAAAATGGGTGGCAGAGGAGTGTGTAGGGAGCCAACTTTACTACAGGTTATAGAGCAAGCAAGAGAAATCCTGCACCGACTAGGGTGGATGGACTACTTCAACCATCTGTAAGGATATGGCACGAATGTCACACTTGAATTCTTTTAGAATATGCAGGGAGAAATCTCTATGGTGCGAGACATACAAATCTCAGTCACCCCAAAAATCTTAGAAGAGGTTATAGGCCTCTCTAACATGGGCATTCAGTGGACAGGAGTATACACAGCAATGAAGGAAGCTGTGGAAACTTTCACAGACCCTGGGGAAGAATTCGATAACAAGGGAAAGGGACTTAATCCCAGTACCCTCAGAGAACCATGGAAGGAACTGACAGGGATAATTCAACGGTACATCACCTGTGATGGATGATACGACATAATTCGACCTCACCACCTCAAATTGCTGGCATCCTTAAAAAAATGGTTAGTACTTAATCTACCTTTCTTTTTGAATGCCATATTACATGAGGTTGCCTTAAGAACACAAAAGTCCAAGGATCCTGTTACTATTATCAGTCACCACAGATTAGTTAAACGGATAACAACTAAAGCACTGAGTCAAACTCAATTGACTTGGGATAATCTGATTGAGGCCAATAGACCTCCACAACTGGAGCAGCCTGAATTATTCCATGAAGACCCACCATAGGAAATTGAAGATAGACAGGCAGAGGAGACTATTTCTGAAAGAGAAATCCCATCTCCTCAAACCGAAGCTGAGGCAAAACCTGCCCAAATCATAGAGGCCCAGACCTCACAAACACAGGCATTAACGAAAAAGAGGAAGAGAGCAACAACTGTCCCTAAAACCATCATTCAGACAAGGAGAAGAAGCAGACAAATTCAAGAAACAACTAAAGCAATTCAGGGTACAACAAAACAGCCTAAGAGCTTTAGAATTCTACAGAACAGTCTCCATGGGAGAATGTTCAAGAAATTGGGCAAGCAGAACATACCTCACAAAAGAATGATCAGGAAGACACCCAACCGGCATTAGAGCATCTACCAGAACAATTTTTGAAGAGATATGAGGTAGAAATAACCCAGGTTTTGGGAAGCTTGGGAACCTCAATTGATACAAGCACAAATAATCCAGGAAAATGCCCAGAACAAGCCTCCTCTTCAAAACCAGCTGAAGATTTTCCTGACATTGAAATGTCTTTTCCAGAGGACACAACATAGGAAGAACCTCATTTTGAAATGAGAATCCCTCTTGGACAGACATAACATTTGGAAGGAACAGAGAAACAAACATCTGTTGAACAGAATGAAGAAGACCTTGAGACCTCTCATAAACAAAAATCAGCCAAGAGCCATAAGAAAATTAGAAAGTTAAAAAAATAAAACAAATTGTTGAAGAAAAAGGCTAAGAAGGCTGAAGTATTAAGGCAGAAGGTGGGTAAACTCAAGGAAATTATTAATGAATTGAGGAAATAGTGAGAACAAGAAGATAAGGCCCATAGAAGAAAGAAAAACAAAAGGGCCAGAGTGCAAGGAAGAAACCCTCTTCCTAAAGAAGTAGTCACTACAAATTCTGTAGGGATACAGAAAGACCCTGAAGAAATAGTAGTAGAAGAAACAATAGCTCAGAATGAGGAAGTAATTACTTTAAAAACACAAGAACATATGACAGCTACAGAAGAAATTGATGATGAGGTGCAGACAGACACCCTGGTATTAGAGGAAATATCTCAACTCCTTGAGAAGAATGCTACCATCATGAGATTGGAGGAAGAATTGATATAG
Source organism: Picea engelmannii (assembly GCA_009831015.1). Taxonomy (NCBI): domain Eukaryota; kingdom Viridiplantae; phylum Streptophyta; class Pinopsida; order Pinales; family Pinaceae; genus Picea; species Picea engelmannii. The sequence goes on from ML785146.1 coordinate 289,257, forward strand.
TCTCAACAATCCTTGGTTCAAAACAAAAATGAATTACTGACTATGGTAGAGCATCAGAAACTCCAGTCTCAGAAATAGAGTGCTATTGTGGATAGACTGGAAGCAGAGCTTACACAGGCCCAACAAGCATTAACTCAATCCAGGGAGGAGATGGGCGCTATGGAAGAATACCAAGCATCCCAATCTCAAGCATAGGGTGTCACCATTGATAAACTAAAGGTAGATCTAGGACAAGCCCAATGAGCATTGGCTCAACACCAAGATGAGATGGTCACTAGGGCTGGACATCAAAAGATTGTTAAACAACTGAAGGACATGAAAAAAATAGAGAGTGAGACATATTTTGTGCTCACCAGAGCCCAAGTGAAGGTAAAAATGGTACAAACCCAATTGGAAAAATCTTTGGAGAAAATCAAAGAAATCTGTGATGTCTACTCTAATGCTATTAATTGTAGAACCCCTGCCACCAATTAAACTTTATTCTTCCTAGAATGATATCTATTATTGAGAGTGAAGGCCATCAGAGTAGGTAAACCTATTTCAATTTCCACTGTACTTGAGTTTATTTCATGTTTCAGAGAGCAGGATGAAAAGGTATAATACTTTCCGTGTGAGTTGTACTTTCATAATTTCATTCTAGAAGAAGAAAGGAAAGATAACCCTGGACCATTCATAGGTGACATACAGTTTCAGGCATTTCTATCATTTACTCAGAACCAAGTCACGCTTGAATTCTTTTAGAATATGCAGGGAGAAATCTCTATGGTGTGAGACATACAAATCTCAGTGACCCCAAAAATATTAGAACAGGTCACAGGCCTCCCTAACACGGGCATTCAGTGGACAGGAATATACACAACACTGAAGGAAGCTGTGGAAAATTTCACAGACCCTGGGGAAGAATTCGATAAGAAGGGAAAGGGACCTAATCCCAGTACCCTTAGAGAACCATGGAAGGAATTGACATGGATAATTCAATGGTACATCACCTGTGATGGATGATACGACGTAATTCGACCTCACCACCTCAAATTGCTGGCATCCTTAAAACAATGGTTAGTACTTAATCTACCTTTCTTTTTGAATGCCATATTACATGAGGTTGCCTTAAGAACACAAAAGTCCAAGGATCCTGTTACTATTATCAGTCATCACAGATTAGTTAAAATGATAACAAATAAAGCACTAAGTCAAACTCAATTGACTTGGGATAATCTGATTGAGGCCAATAGACCTCCACAACTGGAGCAGCCTAAATTATTCCATGAAGACCCACCATAGGAAATTGAAGATAGACAGGCAGAGGAGACTATCGCCGAAAGAGAAATCCCATCTCCTCAAACTGAAGTTGAGGCAAAACCTGCCCAAATCATAGAGGCCCAGATCTCACAAACACAGGAATTAATGAAAAAGAGGAAGAGAGCAACAACTATCCCTAAAACCATCATTTAGACAAGGAGAAGCAGCAGACAAATTCAAGAAACAACTAAAGAAATTCAGGGTACAACAAAATAGCCTGAAGAATTTCAGAATTCTATAGAATAGTCTCCATGGGAGAATGTTCAAGAAATTAGGTAAGCAGAACAGACCTCACAAAAGAATGATCAAGAAGACACCCAACTGGCATTAGAGCATCTACCAGAACAATTTTTGAAGAGCTATGAGGTAGAAATAACCCAGGTTTTGGGAAGCTTGGGAACCTCAATTGATAGAGGCACAAATAATCCAGAAAAATGCCCAGAACAAGCCTCCTCTTCAAAACCAGCTGAAGATTTTCCTGATATTGAAATGTCTTTTCTAGAGGACACAACATAGGAAGAACCTCATTTTGAAATGATAATCCCTCTTGGACAGACAAAACATTTGGAAGGAATAGAGAAACAAACATCTGCTGACTAGAATGAAGAAGACCTTGAGACCTCTCATAAACAAAAATCATCCAAGAGCCATAAGAAAATTAGAAAGTTAAAAAAATTAAACAAACCGTTGAAGAAAAATGCTAAGAAGGATGAAGTATTAAGGCAGAAGGTGGGTAAACTCAAGGAAATTATTAAGGAATTGAGGAAACAGTTAGAACAAGCAGATAAGGCCCATAGAAGAAAGAAAAACAAAAGGGCCAGAGTGCAAGGTGTTAGGATATTTAGACACTTAGGAGTTAGTTAAGATCTACTTGGTCTAATATGTCGTTAGGTAAAAGTGTGTTTCTTTAGTATGCATTAGTATGCATTTGTAGTTAAGAAATCCGACGGTCACGATATGTTCCCGACATAGAGTGATCCGACGGTTCATACTCTCCTCGATCTTAACGGCCATTGATCCATGGATTAACACCCGATTGGTCCATGATCTCTATTTAAAGAGAATGGAGGGTTATTTTCCGATGATCGATTGTGAGAAACTCTCTTGTAAAATCTCTCTGTAATCTTTTTCTTTGCATTAATAAACTACTCCAAGTGGTTGCGTTGGCTGGGGCCGTCGATGTTTCCCCGTAGGAGTTTTACCACGTGAAAACATCGATGTGTTGATATTTGATCTGGTTATGTGAGTGGTTACTGAAGGTGTTCGTCCTCTGTTGGAATACCTGTGTTGTCGAACATGGTATCAAAGCATGTTTGAAGACCCGCTCCTGTTGTAGATCGAGATCGTGAAGCCAAGTTGCCTCATCTCCATTTTTTGGAATTTTCGTACATTTATGGGTTGAGAGGACTGTTCCATTGTGTCCAGAGCACTTTTTCATTTAGGAACACTTTTCGTTTCACTCGAAAAGGTTTTCGTTTGCCCAATATATGGCCATTATAGTCAGATCCGGAGGTATAAAGTCTGAATACGCATTTTTTAAATTTTTTTGCAAAGTTTTGATTTTATTTCGTATTGTATTTTTTTATTTCTGGGCTGCTTTTAGATCTGTGTATTCTCTTTGCCTCGTGCCCTGTGCGATCTCGGAAAATCAGAAACAGATAGAAAAAGGTGCATCTTCTGGGTAAGCTAACCGAGATCTAACCCTTGTTGTCATCGAGAAGCGAAATTTTTTTCTTGTGTGAAAAGAGGTTTTTTGGAGCATGCTCCCCAAGGCCATCTTCCACAACAACAACAACAACACCCCCAATCCTCCTTCTTAACATTACAATATGTTTTGCTATACCATTTGGTTAAAACTTGCCTTATTAAGTAAGAGGTCTTGAGTTCAAGTCTTTCCTTTGTTGCCTTTTTTGAAAAAAGTTCATGCTAAAAATTGTAAAGTGCATTTCACTTCAAGTATAAAAGTGAATCACTATAAGTAGCTTTATATTTTATTTTAGAGTTATTTTACATGCAACTTTTTTGTTATAAGGTAACCTCATTGTAAAAGTGATCCCCACTTCTCTTTATAAAAGTGGGTCACTTTATAAAGTAGCTTACACTATCACATGGTTATTTGGTTACCGTTTATGCTTTTTTTTAAAAGGGGCATAACTCTCACATCGGAAGTCCGTTTTCAGTGCTGTTTTTTTTTTAAACCGCACAACTTTTCGAGATCTTTTCATCCAGATAATTAGTTTCAGTTTTTAAATCTGCATTATCTACATATTTAATATGGCTTCTACAAGTACTGTCATGCTTACCAGCAACAACTACTTCCAATGGAGATCCCATATGGAAGATTTATTAA
>ML785146.1:297218-307592 GCA_009831015.1 Picea engelmannii
GTAAATCCTTCAATCCTATCCCAAGTTGTTCTTAAGGGGGGATGTTAGGATATTTAGACACTTAGGAGTTAGTTAATATCTACTTGGTCTAATATGTCGTTAGGTAAAAGTGTGTTTCTTTAGTATGCATTAGTATGCATTTGCAGTTGGGAAATCCGACGGTCACGATATGTTCCCGACATAGAGTGATCCGACGGTTCATACTCTCCTCGATTTTAACGGCCATTGATCTGTGGCTTAACACCCGATTGGTCCATGATCTCTATTTAAATAGCATGGAGGGTCATTCGCCGATGATCGATTGTGAGAAACTCTTTTGTAAAATCTCTCTATAATCTTTTTCTTTGCATTAAGAAACTGCTCCAAGTGGCCGTGTTGGCTGGGGCCGTGGATGTTTCCCCGTAGGGGTTTTACCACATGAAAACATCAGTGTGTTGATCTTTGATTTGGTTATGTGAGTGGTTACTGAAGGTTTTCGTCCTCTGTTGGAATACCTGTGTTTTCAAACACAAGGAAGAAACCCTCTTCCTAAAGAAGTAGTCACTACATATTCTATAGGGATACAGACAGGCCCTGAAGAAATAGTAGTAGAAGAAACAGTAGCTCAGAATGAGGAAGTAATTACTTTAGAAACACAAGAACATATGACATCTATAGAAGAAATTGATGATGAGGTGCATAAAGACACCCTGGTATTAGAGGAAATATCTCAACTCCTTGAGAAGAATGCTACCATCATGAGATTGGAGGAAGAATTGATGCAGTCTCAACAATCCCTGGTTCAAAACAAAAATGAATTACTGACTATGGCAGAGCATCAAAAACTCTAGTCCCAGAAATAGAGTGCTATTGTGGACAGAATGGAAGCAGAGCTTACACAGGCCCAACAAGCATTAACTCAATCCAGGGAGGAGATGGGCGCTATGGAAGAATACCAAGCATCCCAATCTCAAGCATAGGGTGTCACCATTGATAAACTAAAGGCAGATATAGGACAAGCCCAACGAGCATTGGCTCAACACCAAGGTGAGATGGTCACTAGGGTTGAAACTCAAAAGATTGTTAAACAACTGAAGGACATGAAAACAACAGAGAGTGAGACCTATGTTGTGCTCACCAGAGCCCAAGTGAAGGTAAAAATGGTACAAACCCAATTGGAAAAAGCTTTGGAGAAAATCAAAGAAATCTGTGATGTCTACTCTAATGCTATTAATTGCAGAACCCCTGCCACCAATTAAATTTTATTCTTCCTAGAATGATATCTGTTATTGAGAGTGAATGCCATCAGATCAGGTAAGCCTATTTCATTTTCCACTGTACCTGAGTTTATTTCATGTTTCAAAGAGCAGGACGAAAATGTACAATACTTTCCGTGTGAGTTGTACTTTCATAATTTCATTCTAGAAGAAGAAAGGAAAGATAACCCTGGCCCATTCATAGGTGACATACAATTTTAGGCATTTCTGTCATTTACTCAGAACCAAGTTAGATGGGGTAAAACTCATAAAACTTTCCTAAAGAGGGAAACTAGGCTAGATCTTTGGGTTAGAGGAGAGCCTCCAAAGTCCTTTCCAGCCATTATGTGACATAAAACCTTTATGAAAAGAGGGGGGGTTGTAGAATCCTTAGCCCCTATCCATATATAGGTTATACATTCAAGTATCACTTGTTTTAGAGAGCTTAAGGAAGAAGCTCTTGCTGCTTCTAAATTGAGATGGGTTGCATCCTCCAGTGAAGTGAAGAGTAGAGAATGCTTTGGGTACAATAATTTATTTGCATCTACCTTCAGAATATAAAGGTATTCTATATTGCTCCAAGAGGAAGGGCCTACTTGGTTTGGGTGTATATATAATCCCCCTATCATCTGGTTTCCTCCAGAAAGTTAACAAAAACATTATCAAATTAATAAGAAAAGGGAGGATGCTGCTTTTGGAGAACTCAAAAGAAGCAATGGATATAGGAGGCTTGGTGAACCAACCTTTCCACCTTACAACATTATTTCTTTACATGTAATATCTCATCTTGCATGAGGACATGCAAGAAGGTAAGATGGGGGGTATGTTAGGTTATGAAAAAGGTATAAATATCTTCCTTTTTCCCACATTTCATGATATCATCTTGATTGACTTTTCGGTTATTTAGGAGCAAATAGGATAGAAAATGAATAATATACTCTTTAGCATTATTGTTGAAGTTAGATTACATAGATCCTAAAATATGATTGGAATTGTCTAGTTTTATTACACGATTGGTTAAATATTGTCAAACCCAAGATAGCAAAGGAAATCTTGAAGATGCACAAGCTATTGGAGGTTGAGGACTATATGGCACAAGGTAGTTTTGAAGATGATTGAGTTTCTTATATTGTAACTTTATAATAGTAAAGAAATCCTGACGATCTCTCGATCCCCAAGATAGCTTAATTTACCAGGATTGTTGTAATATATAAGGGGTAAATATATCCTGAAAAGATATAGAAGAATCACACCCAAGAACTCAGAACTTAGAATTGCTCTGCGTTAGAAATTTTTGTAAATGTTGTACCAACTATGAAATCAATAAATGATTTGAGTGGTTTTACCATTTCTATATACTGAATTTCAAATAGCAGTGCTTCAAAGGACCAAGGGCCCAGTCTGAAGGAGCTACTGTTCGACCTGTAATTGTATCAGTTCAATTTCTGTTTTGTGATTCATTTCTCTTCTACAGTAGTTAAATGAATGCATAAGTGTGTTGACGATTTTATTTCATTTTCAAGAGATAGATATTTCCTTAAGCATTAGATGATTGTTGTTCCAATTCCTATTACTAATATTTGATGCGTGATAGTTCCTCATAAGTTCACACTTGTTGTTCCTTTTACTTAGTTTACATTTGTTGTTCATTTCACTTAGTTTACATTTGTTGTTCCTTTCTGTTAAACTATAGGTGTTGTTCCTTTCAATAGAAGTATGATTGTTGTCTCTTTTCGATTATATTACAATCTCTGTTTCTTTCCATAGATAGAGAAATTCACCTTTTTCCTTTCCAGTAATTTGATTCATAATAATAGTCAATTATGCAAGTCTTTATTTAGATTCAATTATTGCTCTTAAAATGAATTCAATAGATTAATTAGTTCCTTTCCATTGCACATCTTTAGATTTCAATTCCTAGAATCTTTAATGAATGTTTGAGGAACTTGATTCTTGATAAACTCAGATTTGCTTTAACTACACGATTTTAGCCTCTATGAGCTATCTGCATAGACTTTGCCGATATTCTTGAGATAAAAGATGAATCCTCGGGTTGATAAATTAATGTTAAACTAAGGTTGTTTTTAGACATCTTTAGACCCCAACAATTTCCAAGTTATGGGATCATGGCGTCCTAGGAACACGTGTATCCGACTATTGATTTCAAAAGTCTTCAAGAATACCCGACTTGGTTTTGATACAAAATGATCAAGCAAACCTCCAAGATTTGAAGGGGGGCTCCCAATTCCTCACATTGTAGAATTTTTGAAGTATTTAAGCGAGAAAAAATTGGGAGGGGAGGATGTTCTGGTAATTCATACTCTCTCTACCATCCTTTTTTCAAGATTGGTTTAAAGTTTGTTGCGAAGATAGGGGTATATCATATTTCGTACACCTCATCATTAGGTTTATTGAATTTGTCAAACCACATTGCCAAATGCATGAATATGCCCTTCAAAATCTCACATTAGCCTTAGAGGAAAAATGATTCACCACTGAGATTGTATAAGATCTCAGGGATGTATACCATGCTCAATACCAAGAAACTTCTTATATGAAATAAGATATTTATGAAGGAAATTGTTAACCCCTTGAAGAGGAGTAGGATTTCTCCCATGATTCGATAGAATGTAGTAAAACTAGAGAAGTGAATTATGAGGATGAAGCACTGGTAATCGCTCCTCCATCCGACAAAGCTCTCCAAGATCCTAGCTCTCCTGCACAAGATAAAGATAATGAGGTGAATCACTTTCATTTCCAATTTTTTGATGATACATTGTTCTATGATTCAAACAATGAAGAAGAAATGGAACCCCTGGACAAGCTAGAAGATGTAGATGTGAGTCTTCCATTTGATGAAGATATACAAATACTTGAAGCTCCTGCACATGAAGAAGTAATAAAGGTGAGTTACTCCCCTTTCCATATTTTTAATGATTCTCTATATTATGATGTGGAAGGTGAAGAAGTGTTAGACGTTCTAACCCCTTCATGTTATGATTATGACTTTGTTGATAATATTGATGAATTCATACATGTTAGGAAGCATAAATGGGATGTGATTGGATATGATGGGGATCCCCTTTACAACATTGAGGGTTGGTTCCAAAATTTGCCTTTACCTTTACCACATGAAGTTACTAATAAACTTGACAATTGGCAACAAGGAGATGGTGTGATTACAAACCTATTTTAGACACCCAAGGATGACCTGGTTCTATATTCTTCTAGTAACGCTTGGTCATACCTTGAAGATCTAGATGATTATTCCTCTACGCACTTGGATTTATCCCATGAAGAAGATTATCAGCCACCATTGTGCTTAGATATTGATAGGAGTAAGGACTTCGTTTTCCCGAAGAAGGGCCCCTGTGATAATATTCTCCATCCACCTTTGATTACTTTATCTTGTTGTGTCATTAAAGGTGTAGTTGGGATGTATGCCTTTTGTATTAAGTTTCCTCTGAGGAAAACACTAGAGTTCAAGGGTAGGTTGAATACCTCAAGAATAATTCTGTCATCTCAGTCTTTCAGCCTTCCCTTAAGATTTTGTCAGTCATCTTCTAGGTCATTGCCAGAGCTTTCCCAGGCTTCAGATTGTGAAGACATCCAAGGTAGCTGACTTTCAGACCCTTTGAGTCAATCTTTTGAAACTTTGAATTTTCATAATCCCTTGCTGAAATGGATTTAACACTTTCCTAAGAGAATGACTTGGAGCCATTTTCTCCCTCCCACCTACCTCCATGAGCTAGACCTTATGATTTCTGATGATAGAATACATTCTCTAACTCATGTTATTTTTGTGCTTAACTTATCACTGTTTTGTTTTATGATGAAGCACATAGGCAGGTATTGTGAGACATTGCTAGGATGGTTTCACTGCTTATTTGAATACACCTAGCATTCAACCAACATGTAAGTAGAGGTAAGTAGGTAGGCATTTGAATTCATTGTATATACCATTTTCATTTCATGCTAGAGTAGTTTGTATTTCCATTTGTATATATGGTTGCTTTCATATTCTGTATATGTGTGTGTGTGTGTGTGTGTGTGTGTGTGTGTGTGTGTGTGTGTGTGTGTGTGTGTGTGTGTGTGTTTGTGTGTGTGTGTGTACACACACACACATATATATATACGCAACACCCCAACACTCATTGCTTCATCTTAGCCATTTTTTTCTTCATCATTGAGTTAAAGAGGGAGGAAAATTTGCTAAGGCCTAGGGTTACCTACACCTTAGTAGCAATTTTCCCCTATGGTTTGGTAGTTGAAGCTTTGGCTTACCAACACTTCAACTACTAATTGCTCTTGTCTTTGGATTTCCTATTATCATTTTCCTTCAATATTTGCTGCCACCTAATTGACTCCATTTTCCCTAAAAGCACTAGTCTAAGAATTCTAATTCAGTGATTGATCAAAAAAACCATTTAAACCTACACCTAAGCTTCCTACTACCCATTTCTAACATTAGAATACCTAACCTACTAACATTATTTATGTTGTTACTAAAGTAATATACAACCATATTTTGCAGCATTAAAATATTCTAAAAGAAATTGAAAAAGTTAATTAATGCATTGCCTTATTTGCTTCTGATGAATGATAGTGTTATGACATTGATGATTGATCATTCTTGATCATTTTGAAGCGTTTCTAAGGAATTTATTGTGAAGTATTGTCTCATAAATATTGCTGCTATAATTTTTTGTTTACTTCATCATTATATCAACCAATTGCTTTTATTGAGAAAGTCTGTGGTTTTATGAAGTGCTAACGACAAGTTGTACTTGCACAATATATAGTTTATTGTTGTTTTGTTCTGGGTAGGTACATCTTGATATATATTATCACTTCATTGCTTATAAACCTGAGACTTTATGATTAGTGGTGACTTGTGAGAGGGGACCTTTTAATAGCCATTTTGACTCTGCCTTCTCAAACCCCCAGGTCACTGGGGACGTCTCCCCTGGGCCTACAACCCTAAATAGAAAGAGGAATCCTATTGAGGTGACAATGATAGGATAACTTCAAGTAAAGCCAGTTTTATTTTCTTTTACCTTTCCTTTTTATCAAAGTACAAATTGTGCGAAAACATGTCTAAAGCTATCACCAAGGATGTGGTACCATAAGTTTGACACATACATCCTTAGTTTGGGATTTGTGAGAAGAAAATATGATCACTGCATATATTCCAAGGAATAAGGTGGGTGTTTCATATATGTAGCTTTGTATGTTGATGACATGTTGATTGGAAACAACATGGACACAATAAAGGAGGTGAAGGATCATCTATCCTCCAAGTTCAACATGAAGGATATCGGTGCAACTAACTTCATTATGGGAATGGATTTAAGAGAGATCGAGCCGCTAGAAATATCTGGTTGAATCAGACGAAGTATATTGAAACAATATGAAACGATTCAACATGTAGGATTGCTAATCAGTAAAGGTGCCAATTCCTATGGGAGCAAGGCTTACTGTTGAACAATTTCCAAAGGAACAAGAATAAATAGAGAACATGGCATGTGTTACCTATGTTGGATTACTGAGAGGGGGGGGGGTGAATCAGTAATAGATAAATTTAATCATTTTTAACCATATAATGCAAGTGTTATATTAGTGTATCATTATCATCCAATATTTTAGAGTAAATAAACAATGAACAAATGAGAAATCCTACACATACACAGTACACCAGTGTTTTTACGTGGAAACCTAAGGCGGGAGAAAACCACAGAATGATTTTTCTTATATATCTTGAAAAATTACATTCATTGGAAGCACCAAATTCCTTTTTTTTCTAGCTGCAACTGGAAGGAGGCTCCAACCCCCTAGTTTCTCAGGCTACAACCCGAGGGAAACTCCAACTCCCCATTTCTTTGGCTACGACCAAAAGGAGGATACAACCTCCTAAGTTCTTCGAATACAGCCTGAAGGTGGCTACAACCACCAGTCCTTGCCCCGTCCAACCGCCCTGAAATAAAAATGCCAAATGTAGACAACCTGTCACTGTCACTGAATCAACCACTGCCACTGTCAACCTGTAACAACCTGTAGCAATCAACCTGCACCAAACAACTTGTACTAATAACCTGAACCAACATGTACCATGCATAAACCAAAATGTACCAACATCATCAAATATACACCTCATGTATGTGCTAACTGATCAACTACTTGTCTCAACCATGTACCCAACATGTACCTCAACCAAATACCAAAGACATACACCAATATAACCATCAAAAGTTATCTAACAATTCATCACTCTATCCATAAACCAAATACCATAAACCCTTACATCAAACCATGTGCCAAAACCTCACTATTATGTAGCCTCAATATAAACCAACAACTTCAACAACACATCACAACCAAAAGACTGATACCCATATGCCAAATACCAACAAAAAAATACCAATTGTATCCCTCAACAAGTCTGATATATGCACAAATACTGAACATCCAATACCATCTCAAGATCTTAAACCTAGCTCACAAAACATAACTCAAACAAGATGTGCCATATATCTCATAAATAGAACCCAACCATGTTTCTGCCACAGCTTTTCTTCCGTGATTTTTCTGCCGCGACTTTTCTGCCTTGATTTTTCTACCGCACTTTTTCTGCCATGATTTTTCTATCGCACTTTTTCTGCTGTGATTTTTTTTCCACACTTTTTCTGCCACACTTTTCCTACCACACTTTTGTCTATCAATAATACCTGCCCAAATAACCTTTCACAAAATAGATATTCAATGATATTCAATAGGTTCAACTGTGATTAAATGAGAGAGCCTTGCCTCTTATTTATACTTTCATGTAGCATCCCAATTTCCTTATTTTAGGGATTTCTCCATTAACTTTATTATTTAAATAATTTATTTTTCAAATACTTTGACAACTTTGACGTTTTGGGGCTTCTAGATGACTCACGAGGGTTCTCCAACTTCGCATGGCCATAAATCTCTAACCGTGAGGAGTTATGTGACGTTCCACATACCAATGGAAATGACATGACATGTAATATCCATCTAGAATAGTCTTACCTACAAATATATAAAAAATAATACCATTATTCATCAAACAAACTTGGTTCCATTACTGAAACCTTTGTGCTAGTAGAATTCCCTACTAGACTTTCTTCAAGGGTTGACATCAATGAAAACCAACCAAATTAATCAACAATATCCCCATTTGGAATTGATGGAAACACTTTGATGCAATACTGAAGTCATGTCATGCAATAGTGAATTCATATCACTCATGCTCCCCTTGTGACCATCACTCCCCATGGAACCATGCCTCTATGGTCTGCATATGATAAATATCTCCCCCTTTGTCATCAATGAAAAAGGTATCTTTCCATCCAGGGATGCTCCCCCTAACTGAACTGTCCTTGGGGATACTCCCCCTGACTGAAATCTTCCCGAAACTGATCTCTCGACCTGAAATTTCATCTTTATGGTGCTTCCTCATGTAAATCTAAGACATATAAGACAAGAATTCAAAAGCATTCATTTTGGAGTAGAAATTCCTCCAGGTCTCTAACGAGGATACTCAAAGGCTTCCCGTGGAAGCGGTTTTGTAAAGATGTATGCCACTTGTTCTTTTGTGCCCACATATTCATCTCTGATGTTCTTCTGTGCAGCATGTTCCCGTATAAAGTGATACTTTATTGGAATGTGCTTCATCTTGGAGTGCATCACCAGGTTCTTTGAGATACTGATGGCACTTGTATTATCACAATAGATTGGAATGGGCTCAACATACACAACTTGTATATCTGTCAGAGTTTGTTTCATCCACAGAACCCATGTACAACATGTTGTTGCTACAATATACTCTGCCTCAGATGTAGATAAGGATACTGATGATTGTTTCTTGATTAACCATGATACTAAACACTAACCCAAGTAGAATGTTTCTCCATTGGTGCTTCATCGGTCATCAATGCAACTTGCCCAATCCGCACCTGCATAGGAAATAAGTGATAGATCCTTTCTTTTTGGATACCATAATCCAAACTCTTATGTTCCTTTGAGATATCTAAAAATCCTCTTCACTGCTAATACATGTGATTCCTTTGGTGCTACTTGAAATCGTGCTACCTGTCCAACTGCTTGCATTACATTTGGTCTGGATGCTGTCACATGTAGTAAGCTACCAATCATTGACATGTATTGCCTCTGGTAGGTAGACTTTGAATCATCATATTTTCTCAACTTGCAACTAGTTTGCATAAGAGTGGTAACTGGTTTGCAATGTTCCAAGCCAAACCTCTTTATCATTTCTCTAATATACTTAGTTTGAGAAATAAAAATTCCTTGGTTACTTTGATGTATCTGAAGACCCAGAAAGAAGGATAGTTCTCCAAGTAATGGAATTTCAAATTCATTCTGCATATATTTTTCAAATTTCTTGCTTAACCTTCCATCATTACTTCCAAAAATAATATCATCAACATAAACTTCAATTAATAAAATACTATCTTGAGTTACCTTGATGTAGAGGTTTCTATTTGCACTTCCTTTTTTGAACCCTGCCTACTATAGATATTTATCCAGCCTAGAGTACTGTTGAGTGAAAAATGTGTCGCACAAATTCTCAACGATTTAATGTCAACCAGGAGCTTGTAAGCTTAGAGGCACAACACAATATGTGTGAGGATTGAATTTGTCTTTTCTAAACTACTAAAGCAAAGAACATAAAAATAACATAAATGTACAAATGACAAATTTTACCTACTATATACAACACATAGGTGTACTGGCATCAGTGCATGGGGGCCCTTCCATCCTTCAGCAAGTACACCATAATATTAACACGAAATAGAGATCAAAATGGAAGCATGTCTTGTATTCAAAAGAATATGATTACATCAATTCAAAACATGAGCATTTCCTGAACTTCACACCTATATCTCTATCTATCTCTATCTTTCCTCCATCTCCATATCTATATCTCCATATCTCTCTCTTTTGAAAGGAGAAGAATCTCCTATTTATACAAGAACATAAGAAGCTACCCCATTAATGGAGATCCACTATTCTCTCCCTAGATCCATAAAAATCTCATATAGTTACAACCAAATGGCAAATGATGAGACACATATCCTCTTTGACCTTTATCCAAATC
>ML785146.1:313487-330392 GCA_009831015.1 Picea engelmannii
CTTTGGAAAAGCATAGTTTTAACCCAATAATGAGGTAAATGTAATGATGTGGAGGTGATATGAAGGTGAAATGGAAGTAATTGTGAAGGTTTTAGTGAATTAATGGAGTGAAAATAAGGACCATTTTGAGACTCAACAAGTACCATGCTCTAGGAGCCTGTTTTACACCATACAAGGCCTTCTTCAATTTACACAGATAATCTGCATTCTCTGACAACTGAAATACTTTTGGTTGTTCAATGTAGACTTCTTCTTCAAGTTCCCCATTCAAAAAAGTTGATTTCACGTCCATCTGATACACTTTAATATTCTTGGAGTATGCATAATCTAGAAGCAATCAGATTTTTTCCATTCTAGAAACTAGAGCAAATGTCTCTTCAACATCGATTCCTTCAACCTATAACACCCCTATTTCCCCCAACTTGTAATTAATCATAAAATAGGATTTACCATGCTAAGGCATGTGGACAGTGTAAATGTATTATTTTTTGAGTTGTCAATAACTAATTGTGGGGGTGAAGCCTTGAAAGTACTGGCCATGATATCACTAGAGGAAAGAATGGGAAAACTATAAGGGAGGGTCATTATATCAAATAACCACATATTCCCTTGATGAGGATAATAAACCTCCTTCAGATCCCAATGAGAGAAATTAGTTAATGAATAAAGGACCAGTGGTTGAATTATCAACCACTCCCATGAATGGAAGCATGGCCAAAACTGCAGAATGTCAGCCCGAAGTACCACTGGGTATGACAGGCCAAGCTGACTGGAGTTCCCTTATGACAGAAGGAATAGGATGAGTTGAGAAGCATCCTGGAAGAAAGATATACAAATCGATAAAGAGAATGTGCAGAGTTCTCTAGTGGATAATGGATAGAAGGCCGCTAGCTTGATGCTGAGTGAGCATCTGATAAACCTCGTCGAGGCCATAACAGAGAAGGAAAACTCTAAAATTTTACAGAGAACACAACCCAAGAAGAAGTTGAAATAGAGAAAGAGCCCTTGAGAACTACAAGAGTTCCCTGGTGATATCATGGCTTGGCACGAGGGTGGCCAGAGTGCTAAGAATGAATGCCTCTGAGCCTATGGTTAGGTGGAAGTATGAACACCCACAGCCACTTAGTTGGCTACCATCTGTAATAGATAAGTAATCGTATATCTTGTGTATTTAAGTGGTATTGTGAATTAAAATTGGATATCCTATGAATGTTGCAGGGATAGATATGTTTTCTTAATGATTTATACTGTATCCCGTTTTGGTGTCTTCTTAATTGTATAATTAGGCAAGTAGGAAATTATATGGATGGGATATGTTTTATACTTGTAAATTCTTGCATCCTATGGGGGCTTAAGCTAGAGCCACAAGTTGTGAGTTCATCGACCTTGGGCATAGTTTCATGTACGCATGTCGATCCTCCTAGTCGTTCTGAATCCCTTGGAAGATGGAGTCTGTTAAAGCTCAAGAGAGATAGTGAACGTATGCACAGGTTCTCTACAAGGCAAACAAAGACCGAGAACCACTTAAGTTCTAGATTTAAGGAATGAACGTAAGGGGTGCGCAGAAGGATTCTTCCAAGTGTTACGTGTTGATACTAAGAGGGGGGTGAATCAGTATCAAGTAAAATTTAAAACCTTTTTCGAATTATACTTAAACCATTCAACTATATCCAATGAGTAATGA
This sequence comes from Picea engelmannii, assembly GCA_009831015.1. Lineage (NCBI taxonomy): Eukaryota > Viridiplantae > Streptophyta > Pinopsida > Pinales > Pinaceae > Picea > Picea engelmannii. The sequence continues at coordinate 315,172 of ML785146.1, forward strand.
ATAATAGTATAAGAGTTACACCAATACACCACAATACACCATACACAATATGTGAGAAATAATCAATAGTTATTGTTCAAGGGAAGTATTGACTTCCAAAGGTAGCTACAGCTTCCAAATGTAAAGGGAGGGATAAACTTCCAAGAGGAAGATACAATCCTCCAATATCAAGAGAGAATTTAAATATCCATCGTTTTCCCTTCCTTCCACCCAATAATATATGAGAGATAATAAAACTTTACATTAAATCATCACCATCAACCAATCATCACATAGAACCTGATAATGCTTCCTGAGACTTCTTCAATTTCTACAATTCTTCAATTCTTGGAGTACTCTGATCCTGTATATAATATTACTCAATGTATTATCTGAAACTCCTCCATGCTTCACTCCTTGAATCCTCCCCAAAAAGAAGTTATAGAAAGAATGGTAGACTTTTTTCAATTCTGATCTATTCAGGAGACCAAACTTGTACAAAATGCCCCGCGCTCAATATTTAACATATGATTATGAAACTTGCACAAATGAAACTACAGTCCATACTCTTTCCAATGAAATTTTTTCCACATCATTTGGATCATCGATGAATATGTTATGACTGTTTTACCCAGAACACATGTTTATTGACTAGCTTTAGGATTGGTCACAAACCCTATCTTCCACAGAGTGTATCTCCATAATTATAGTGAATCAAGAGCTAAACATTTTACTAGAGGTACCTTGATATGGATTCTCAATACCATAGTGAGGTCACCATCTGAATCGTTCTAGAAAAAAAGTTATAGCAAAAATGGTAAGATGACCTGAAAATAACATACCTTAGAACACATCACCAAAAGACTTCATCCTCCCTTGAAATCCAACCTTCTTTTCTTCTATTTTCCTCTGAAATTTGACTTGTATCAAATGAATGTATTATCATGTTTATTTATACCATTTATGTCACTTGTTTTTAAATTAGGGCTGACTTGACACTTTCTTATTTTGTAATTCTTTTCTTTAATTATCTTTAGGGCCTACATGTACTTCCTTCTTCAATTCACTTTGCCATCTTCAAAAATTCATTTATCCTCAACCATGAGGATCCACATGACATGCCACATACCATTGGAAACAACATGATGTATACTATCCATCGATGGGTGTTGTATCTGCATGTGCATTTTTCCTTCATGTCCAAATACCTTCATCAATCTTGCGGTCCAAAACCCATGACTAGGGTTGACATCAATGACAACAACCAATCTTCCAACATTATGTTCTAGAGAAAGAGCGCAAGACTCTTAATCATTTTAGAGACAACCAATCTCAGGAAGAATATAGAGATTGAGGTATCGAAAGGGAAGGCTCCTTTGTTTGGATGACGAAGGAACGAGAAACTATTTAGAAAGAGCCAAGGTCCATTGTGACCATTGGATACAGAAAGGAGTGCGAGAGTTAACCCCTTGAGTCCTCCGGACTTCACGAGTTCGACAAAATGTGAGTTCATTGTAAGGGAAGTAAAAATCCTCAAAGTCTCAAAGTCTCGAATTTAATCTCGACCGTGGATCTCTAGATCCGTCGGGATCCTTCTCAACCATTCGATCTATGAGATTCAGAGTCCACGCTTTGGTAGAGTCACATGTTGGAGTGACCAAAACCATGAAGGTGAAGTTACAAAGAACTTAGGATACACTCACAAAGTTATCGAACACTCTACAACTTAGTAAGAAGTGCTTGAGAAAAAGTTGTCAGGAGGGTATAGATATCCCTTTGAGGAATAGAAGGGATAGAGACCTTCGAGGTCCGAGAAGTTGAAGCTCAGAAGAGATAGTTCTAAGAGGGCACAAAAGTAGGACTTATTCCAAGTCTCGAAGATCAGAAGAGATAATCTCTTTTCAGAAGTGTCGACGAGGTCCAAGAGACGGACTCGTGGGAGGAACAAAGGCCGAGTCATTTGAATACTTAGAAAAACCTCTAAGCTAGAGGAAGTATAAATATTAGGAGGAGGAGAAAAAACAACCGCCAGATTGGTTGTGGAGATGAGCCTGGACCATTAGATCAACGTCTAATGAACAAAGAAAGTGCAGAGGAGAGTAACAGATCCCATCTGTTGGATCTGAGCGCAAAGGACTAGTAACCGTCATATTGAAAGGGACACGTGGTAGAGATCCGTTGTCCTCGGGTGAAAGTAAAGTTTGACATTTGAGGTTCCCGAGTCCCAGAGAGATGAAATAGATATAGACTATCAGACCTAGAGGGACACCTAACGACAACTCTTAGACTTCAAAGAAACCACTTTGATAGTTTCAGATTGAGATTTGAAACTCCTGAAGCTCAAAGCGCCGAAGCGCTGAAGGGAAAAGAGCTGAAGAGATCTGAACCGTCAGATCCATAGGACAGGTGGCATGAATCTATGGATTTTGAGTAAAGACCCAAAGTGAACGTCAACCGTCATATCATCTGAAGTAAATCTCAAGCGTTGGATCACTAAGGTGAATCTGAGTCATCAGATATTGTCTATTCAGGAGAAGGCAAGGTTTGAGAGTTGCGATTTTTGAAGTCCGAACTTCCAGAAATCCGAAGTAAATCTCAAGTGTTTGATAGGTTGAAGTGAAGCTAAGTCATCAGATCGTCCAAAGTGAACATCAAGTGTTAGATCAGCTGAATTGGATTTGAGCCTTTAGATCCAAGGGAGACGTGGCAAAAATCTAAGAACTCTGGATAAAGATACAAAGTAATTCATAGCCATCAGATCCAAAGGAGACGTGGCGAAAATTTGAGAACTATGGATAAATATTCGAAGTAATTCGTAGTCATCTAATCTAAGGGAGATGTGGAGAAAATTTGTGGACTCCAGGTAAAGACCCAAAGTAATCCCCGATCATCAAATCAAGAGGACACACACAAATGGATTATAGCCTTCGGTTAAAATCCATTGGGAAAAAAGGGTAAAGTTTGAGATTTGTGATCTCAGAAGTCCAAAACCGAAAGGAGATATTGAATGTTGATCGAGAAGAGGTCCATAGGACCGTTGATCCAATTGAAAGGTCAACCACTCAAAGTAAATGTAGGGTCTTGGATTAGGAGGACAGGTGTCCGCATATCATCAACTCAGAAGATTGAAGTATGAAAGAGAGAAGGGTTTTGAGAGTTGAAACTCCCAAAACCTGAAATCACGAAGGAGATCCTATCTGTTGATTTTGCAAGAGGTCAGATCTGATCTGTAGGTCTGAGAGGGGAATATTTGAACCACTATCTTTTGAAGTACCATCAATATTGGGAGATCAACGGTCCCGTAGCATTGCGAGGATAGGAGTTTCACGAACGTTAAAAAGTTAAGGGCGGGCCACAATTCAAATCGTGGATTTGAGAAGAGGACACGTGGAGGCTAGAGGAGAATTGCAGGCCGAAAAGAAGCTTGATTCAAACCACCTTTGGCTGCATCCACAATCATGTGGTCCCGTAAGGTCATCGCCCAAGGTCATATCCAGAGGGGGCTTATCCAAAAAAGGAGTTAACGCCCAATACTTTGAGATTTTAGAGGGGAGTGAAAGGGAAGGTCACAGGTGCCCTTAAACCTACACCAAGAATTTGAAAGGTTCTGTGTTTTATTACAGAATGAGACCATCAAGATCTCAGAGAGTTGTTTGGATTTAGAATTATAGATCCTTGACCAAGAGGTCGGACTGGTTCCCTGACTTTCCAAATCAGAAACCATGAATGGAGATTCTTCCCTTTAAGAAAAGAAAATTTTTTTATGCCCCATCGTGGGTGTGTTACACAACCTGTGTGTATCCTTTACATACCAATCTAGATTTTTTCCTTGTAGCATGTCCATATTCATTCAATTTATTTCTGAATACCCACTTTGTGCCAATCACATTCTTATTCTTTGGTCTTGGTACCAATTCCCAAGTGTCATTCTTCTCTATTTGATCTAATTCTTCATCCATGGCCTTATTCAAAAATTCATCCTTGCTGGCCTATTCAAAAAAAATTGGTTCAATCGTAGATGAGAGTGTTAGGTGTGTTTATTATGTTGAACAAATTCTTCTTCTAGTCTCAACTCCTGCATTTTGTTTTTCCGATAATATGATCTGAAGGATGATTCTTCTGTACTCATTTGCTAGGTGTCTTTGGAGGCACTTGCTGAAATTTCTCTTCTACTTCTGTCTGATCCTCTTCATCTTCCCCTTCTACTTCTTATTGATCTTGTACTTCTTCTTCATAAAGTTGTTCCATTGAATAATTTTCTTCTTCATTTAATTCCCGTCCACCTATTTCATCAATTGTTTCATTGATGCTTTCCACAACTTTGTTCAACCTAAAATTGTAACACTTGTATGCTTTCCTTGTACTTGAGTAACCAACAAGTACTCCTTTGTCCACACAAGAGTCAAACTTTCCCATTCTTCCATCTTCTCTTTTGATGTAGCATTAGCTTCAAAATACTTTGAAGTGCTTCACATTTGTTGGTCTTCCTTTCCATAGCTTGTAGGGAGTTTTTTCAGTGTTTTTTATGAGCATTAATTTGTTTTGAACGTGAACCGTTGTATGCACTACATGTGTCCAAACAATATATGTCAATTGGGAATCCATTATCATTTTTCAAGCCATTTACTGAGTAATTATCATCCATTCTGATAATTTTCCTTTGTCTCTAAACCAATCTTTGAACCAATCTATGAATCCATGCTCTCCTCCATACTTTCCAAGACTCTGCTTGCACAACTGTCCATAATGCTGACCCATTTATCACTATACTATCATGAAGTCTTGATTAATCCATCAAATTGTATATCTTCTAACTGACTTCTCTGGATCTATCTTCTCAAAATCTGCAAGCTACTTGAAGGATGGTTCTTTGTTCTATCACAGCTATCGCATAGACTTCCCCTATCTAATATTCATATTACTTGGGAGTCTTTAATCTGGATGGCTCATAACAATTCCTGAACTGATGTGTATTCATCATCATCTTCATTGGTAGATTCATCATCATATTCATTGGTAGATTCATCATCTCTCTAAGCTCTGACTTCTTTCTTTCTGTCTGTGGATTCATCTTTCACTACAATGCCTGATAGTAAAATCTCTTGAACATGTTCCTTATTTACCTACCATTATTTTCTTTCCTTTATTTTCCAAACCTTTTTGTATCTAACATCTTTCTTTTTCTCTATAGAATTTTCTTCATCTAGTTTTATTGCCAATCTTGCGATCTCTGGGACCTAGTCTTTGTTCACTTGTTCTTCGTGTTTTCGTATCCACACTTTCTTAATTCTGATATTAGTGTTCTCTTTCATGGAAGTATCGATCATGCTTCTACAATCACTAGACATGTGTCCATAGTTATGACATTTGTAACATTCAATGTTACGTGGGGCCACAACTCGTAGACTTCAGAGAAACCACTTTGAGAGTTTGAGATTGAGAGTTGAAACTCCCAAAGCCTGAAGCACTAAAGTGTCAAAGGACCAAAGAGCCAAAGAGATCTGAATCATCAGATCCAGAGGACAAGTGGCGTGAATCTATGGATTCCAGGTAAAGACCTAAAGTGAATGTCAACCATCAGATCATCCAAAGTAAATCTCAAGCATTGGATTCCTAAGGTGAATCTGAGCCATCAGATATTGTATATTCAGGAGAAGGAAAGGTTTGAGAGTTCATATTTCTGAAGTCTGAACTTCTGGAAATCCAAAGTAAATCTCAACCATCCGATCGACCTGAGTGAAGCTGAGTCATGAGATCGCTCGAAGTGAATATCAAGAATCAGATCACCCAAAGTGGATCTGAGCCGTCAGATCCAAGGGAGATGTGGAAAAAATCTAAGAAATTCAGATAAGTATCTGAAGTAATTCATAGCCGTCAGATCCAAGGGAGACATGTCAAAAATCTGAGAACTCTGGATAAATATCTGAAGTAATTCATAGTCGTATGATCTAAGGGAGATGTGGAGAAAATATGTGGACTCTGGGTATAGACCTGAATTAATCCTTGATCATCAGATCAAGAGGAAACACGTCAGTGGATTATACCCTTCGGTTAAAATCCATTAGAAAAAAAAAGGAGTAAAGTTTGAGATTTGAGATCTCATAAGTCCAAAACCCGAAGGAGATCTCGATCATTGATCGAGAAGAGGGTCATAGGACTATTGATCCAATTGAAAGGTAAACCACCCAAATTAAAGTCAGGGCCATTGATTAGGAGGACAAGTGTCTATAGATCGTCAACTCAGAATATTGAAGTATGGAAGAGAGCAGGGTTTTGAGAGTTGAAACTTCTGAAACCCGAAATCACGAAGGAGATCTCGTCTGTTGATTTCACAAGAGGGAAGATCTGATCCATAGGTCTAAGAGGGGAAGATCTGAATGCTAGTTTTTGAATTATTGTCAATATCGGGAGATTGATGATCCTATAGCATTGCGGGGATAGGAGTTGCATGAACATTAAAAATTTGAGGGCGCACTGCAATTCAAACCATGGATTTGAAAAGAGGACACATGGAGGCTCAAGGAGAATTGTGGGTCAAAAATCAGTTTGATTCAAACCACCTTTGGCTGCATCCACAATCACTCAATCCCGTAAAGTCATCACCCAAGGTCACATCCAAAGGGGGATTATCCATAAAAGGAGCTAACACCCAGTACTCTAATATTTCATAGGGGAGTGAAATTAGGGAAGGTCGCAAGTGCCCTTAAACCTGCACCAAGAAGTCGAAAGGTTCTGTGTTTAATTACAGAATGAGACCATCAAGGTCTCAAATAGTTGTTTGGCTTTAGAATTGGATATCCTTAACTAGGAGGTCGGACTAGTTCCCTGACTTTCCAAATCAGAAACCATGAATGGAGATTCTGCCCTTTAAGAAAAGAGAAAATTTTTATGCCCCGTCGTAGGTGTGTTACAAATTGGCATCAGAGCATGGTTACAACATTTGGCCTACTTGGGATCATGTACAAGTCATGTAAGGAGGTATTTTTATCTGCATTTACTACTTGAGGAGAAGGACTGCAGATTGAACTTGTGATTTTGGGAATTCTTGTTGAATTTTAGCAGAAGAATTTCTTTAGCCCTTTGTGTAAGTGATAACTAATTTTACCAGAGTAGGGATATGATAATTAACATTTATAAGAAGACTTGAATGTGGATAAATGAAGGTGGCAGGGTTCTTTCAAGGGTAGCTGAAGCCCGAAGGACAGATGACCTGGTGTTCATAACACTGCTTCTAAGCATGGGCAATTCAAACTTCAGGCACTAATGATGGTGGATTATATAATGGTTAATACCTTTGTGGGTTTAAAGGAATCTGATAGGATCAGGTAGGATCCTTGGAAGTTATAGTTACTAATTTAAATTAAAATCGGAGTATATAAATCCTCATGACTAGAGAAAAGTCAGATGGGTAAAACCTTATGGACACTGAGGCAAGAAGGTTTTCTTGCTAGACGTTGTCACATAAAGAGGAAAGTAACCATGGTTGGGTATTTCCATGAGAAAAGGAAACATCAATACGAGATATGACTGTGAGATTAGTCCTGTAAGTGACCAAAATCTCAAACTAAAGGACACTAATGATGAAATTAAACTATCAAGCTAATGCATGAGGTAAAAAGGTGCAAGAGATGCACCTACTTATACACGAATGTGTATACATGATCATAAGTATGACTGGAAGATCCTTGGGAAAAAGGATATAGAATCCTGATATGTCCATGTATGTGAATGACATGGAAAAAGTGCAAGAAATAAGCTAACACGATGAGTACTTATCCGTGTTTAATTATGCTTGAGTGCATAGGTTTAATGCATTGTGGAGCTTCCTAATATAAAGCCTGACATTAATACCAGTTAGATATGAATGATATTGAACGTGCAAGTGATGCACATGTATGATGTAAGAGTATAGCTATAGATACAATATGGTTTCCTTGAAGAGTGAAATATAAAGCAAAAATTGCTCTTGTCCAGAATAAATGAATATTATGGATGCATGGTTGAATCCATTCCGAAGAGTCATGAAATTTATGTTCCAAATAATATCTTGAGGGGGAATGTATTCCCTTTCCTCGAGAAATACTAATATGATTAGATAAAAAGGGTAAATGGGAAAATATGCTATGTTGTTATAATAAGAGGCAAATGATTATGCCTTTGAGAATCACATGAGAAGGATTGTGAACAATCCTGAGTTGACTAATCTTAAAGGTAGAGATGTAGGTGGGTTGTGAAACATACCTATGACCACTACAGGAAGGTTTAGGATTATGAATATGGTTAAGTACATCGTGGATGTAAGTTAACAAAACCAAAATATGTATGGATATATAATTTGGGTACATGACAAAGATGCATGTTTATATTCCTTATGGGATATTGTTATACATTATTTTGGTCACCCTAGTGATGATTTCACAAACATGTGTTTAGGCTCCCAACATGACTTTTTTCCTGAGAAAAGCTACTTCTTTCCTCCTCTACAAGGATGCTTTTTGGAAAGGATCTACAAGCTACATATATTACACAGTGCGGAAATCTATGATTTCCGTAGGCTGTTCTATAGCTGTCCCATGGGATTTCCGTAGGCTTCTACGTGGCCAGGGTACAATAGCATTCCAAAGATAAAAGAGGAAAGAGGTTTCACGAAGTTTCTAGAAGGGGAATCTTCTAGAATGTGAGGTGGCATCTGTATGGTTGTGATCCTACTGGTTTCTCTGATTTGGTGGGATCATCCTCATCCCTTTAACCACTTCACCTTCTCCTATATAATCATGGGCTACTCATGGAAAAGGTTAAGCAAGATTAAGCAGAGAATTGATGAAAGAATAGACTGAAGACTGTGTGAAGAATCATGTTCCTAGTGATGCTTGAGGCCACCATTTTCCCATCAATATTTTGTGGATTATCTTCATGCTAATTTTGGAGCAAGTGTATGTGTGTGTTGGAATGAAGGACCACTAAAAGAGAACTTGCAACATCAAGGCAATTCGGTTGTATCTTGTACTTTTCATTAATATTATACAATGGCACATCTCTTTCCCATAAAATGATTAGTATTTTGTTACATGATTCCTTGATCACATGTTTAGGTTGTCATTGAATTCTACTATTGTTGCTTTCATATTAGTTGGTTTGTGTTATTGAAGATCTGATTCCATAAGAGAACTGGAGTGAAGCAGGGACAACAAAGATATAAGGAAGTGATTCATAAGGTATGTTATCTATTCCTTCTTTTGGTAGTAAACTAAATGATCATAGCTTAGGGAAAGCGCCTTGTTCCGTCTTGTTTTGTTCTAGATCCAGGTGGATCTAGGGGGATTAGTTCATGTCCGCATCTACCGATTTACCCAATAACAAAATTGGCGACTCCAATGGGGAAGTGCAACTTTATTGTGATTTTTTGTTGCCCATTTGATTTTGACCTATTCTTTTTTCTTGAAATCAGTCTCTGAGTCTGTGGGGGATCCATTTAGACTCTCTGGGTTTGCAAATCCACTTGTATGATTTTCCATTTTCTCCAAATTTATTGATTTTTCAAACACTTTTGCACTGCACCTTATAGATAGCCTGCAAAAACCTTTGATATCCACACCCTATTGGTTTATTTCAGTGCGGGATTTGCGCACCCTATCTGTTTCTGGCCTGTGGGAACTATTCATTTCCGCACTGTGTTATACTGCCAGCCTGCGACGACGTCTGGGAATTTTTTTTGGGTTGGGTTTTGGCCTCTGTTGTTACCCAGTTTTGCTTTAGTCAGTTGGGAAAATATTTTTTTATGTCAGTTCTTTCTTTTTCTAACTATTTAAGATTTCTCTTGATTGGTGTCAGAGTTCGAACACCTCTCTTTTGATCTTTTTCATTTTTCATTTTTGATTTTTATCGACAAGGGTATAATCTATGGATTTGTGTCTGAGTGCTTGCTCAATTAAAAATCTTCGATTGGATTTGAAGTTTTAGGTTGGTTACACATTCTAGGTTTCTTAACGATTAGAAGACCATTTTTTATTCACATTTTAAGAAATGTTTTCTTGTCACTTTTATTTTTATCTCCATTGAAATATCGATTTGGGTGCTTGTTGAGTTTTTTGTTTTCATTTATTTCTTATCCTTTCTCAATTCCATCCCTGTTTTTGTTTTCGAAAGGAAAAAATTAAAGTCTTTTAGTCTTTTAGGTAATCATTTATCCATAAAATATTGGCATTCAAAAAAATGAAAGAGAATGAATAGTGAAATTACATTGTTGATAATTGTTTGGTATTACATTTAAAGAAAATGAATTGTACATTTTAGTTCACATTGTTCCAGAAAAATACCTTCTCCCTACTGTAGATAGAATTCATTGAACGAAAGTTTGCATCATTCATTTCCGTTTTCATTTTATTGGGTTGAAGTCTTACACAACATTGGTTTCACTCCCATATACCTCTTGAGTAACAACAGCCTCTTAAAAACATTGCAAAATTTAAAACTCAAGTAGTAACTTTTATTTTCTAGGGCTCTTTTACACCAACATTAGCTAGGCTAGATATTTGGAATAGGCAGTGAGACACACTCTCCAAAGCACAAAACACACAATAGTATCTTGTGATAGGGAGTGTTCAAATCCATTTGCAACATTTTTTCCTGGGACACCCTTCTCACACAAGGGTCAAACTTGAGGTAGCATTGAGATTGGTAGAGTTACTCACCCTGCTTTGTTGGTCTCAGTGTAGAGATTACACATATTATGGGGGTCGCTTGGAGGTATACCCACAATGATGAGTGGAAGCCTCTCAAGTTGTTTTCAGGCTCGATACCCTACCCTTACATGTGGATCGGACTGTCAACTATTTCCCTAGGCATCACTATTGTTTGTGGTAACTTTAGTAGCCTATGTTCTTAGGGTCTTACACAAGGTGACTGGGAAGGGGCAAGTCTTCACGGTACCTGGAATCGACGTTGGCCAGACTCACTCGGACTCCTTGGAGGGTATACCCATGATTATGTGTGGGATCTTGCACCAGGGTGTAAGTCCGTTAAGCAGGTCATCAACGTAACTTTTCCACCCTAGCCCAGCCCCTTCTCATCTCGGTCTCGCGACGTTGGATTTCATCACCAACTAGTGATTTCACAATTAGAATTTTTTGTTTTCTTGGTTTGAACTCTAGATTTTATTAGCGAGTGTTGTTTGTTGTCATAGTTGGCCATAGATTTTTTTCGCAAATTTTTTGGTTCGGGCAAAATTGACCCTCCACATTGTTCAAGTAGAATGGAAGGCCTACCTTTGGAAGATCCAGAAAATTCTCGACCCTTGCCTAATAATCCACCGGAGGGCTATCCTCAATAGAGTGAGGTCCAAGACACTTCCACTCCATGAGTGGAAAGAACTAACTCTTTAGACAATTTCTAAAGTTGTTCCTCTCTAGAGTCTTTTTGACTTCCTCACGATTCCGAGAGACGTATTCTTCGGATAAATTCATCCAAAAATCTTGTTGTTCAAACTTTTGGACTACCAATCGGGCCTTTCGTAGGTCCTGAAGGGTAAGATCCATTTTGGAATATTGACATATCTAGACGGGATATTTTTGGAGCTGGGTCAAGTGCTAATATACTTGTCATACCCGAGTTACCCGAGACATCTGCTGAAGACACGATACCCCTAGGTCATTCTCCCATTACAAGTGCCTATCTATTTGTTGGTTCAGACACCCCGTCAGTTGGTCCTAACTCAACCATCCCCCTTCAGATGGCCCACTTTACAATGGTCCCAAACACTACGACTATTCCCACCAGGACTACGGTGGCTAGCCAAGCTCCAATTGGCACACCTCATTCGCCTAGACCTTCAGCATCACTTCCTCTTGGGTATACTACATTGAATGCTTCTATCCCTATTCCTACTGAGGTTCCATCTGGAGAATATGGAGTTTTTTCTCCTTCTGGGCACAATCCTATTGTCGGTTTCATTCTGACACTTCCCCAACCCCCCTCCAGAGGGTCTTATCCACCTTTCACCAAGGGATCCAGCCCTAGTGGCATTACTTAGTCTTTCACGCCTAATTATCAGATTCCTGTTGGTGGACAATTCAACCCTGGGGGCCAATCTCAACCCTCGTTTGGAGGTCAAACCCCAATTGGGACACAACCTCTAGTTGGAGGAAAACCCCCACCCACCCCATTGTATGGACAGAACATACCGACAACTTTGGCCCGGTATTGGAATTTTCTTACCTAGGGTAATGCTCAATCGACTGGGGGGCAACAACCTCAAGTAAGCTCTTTCATACCCCCTAGTACGGGCCAACCATACCCCGGGACTTCCAATCCCATTTGGGGTTCAAATGCTCAATCTAGTATCCATTTCCAAGGGAACATCCCTAATCAGTACAACCCCATGGGGTACCTACCTCCACACCAACAACTGAATCTGCTAGGATCTTCACATCATATGAAAACTACTTACGGTCCTACTGGTATACCGATGGGACTTCCTCCCCAAAGTTACCAGTACCCTCACGTGAATAGACAGCTACCCTTCTTAGCCACTTTGGATATACCCAACTTGTCTAGGATTTTGAATGACCCTATCCATCACTCTCCTCATTGGCCTGTCATACCGGCCAAATTACCATCCAACATTCCTAATTTTGATGGTAAACTGGGAGAGGATATGAACAATCATGTAATGACTTTCCACCTTTGGTGTTCATCAAACTCTTTGATGGATGACTCCATTTGGTTACGTCTTTTTCAATGAACTCTCACGGGTTTAGCCACGAAGTGGTATATAGAATTACCACGAGGCTTCTTCACCGAATTTAGCACCCTAGCTATGGCTTTCATCACTCACTACCAGTTGGCAATACATTATGAAATGGGAAGCAAGATCTTCATTTCTTTCAAGCAAAATAAAGCCACTCATATCTATGATCACATTCATGAGTGGAGACGAAGATGAGGTTTAATCAAAATCGATCTTCCCGATTAGTTATTGGCAGAATGGTTCACGGAATCCTTCATGAATGACATATCTAAATACATTTCCATGGGTGGAGTTGTCACAAAAAAATAGGCAATCAATCGTGCCCAGTACCTCGATCTCGTTTATTCACAAACGGGTACTCTTTACGATCAGTTCCCTGATGCACCTCATCCTTCTACCACAACCACCTCAACAACCCCAACAACTTCTCATGTTGTTGATGGTGTGATAGGTACTTTCTATGCTCAACCTCAATTTGCGCAGGCCTCTCACACCACTCCCAAATCCCATGCTTCTAATGTTCAAACTACTCTGACGCCCACTCCTCCCCCTGGTAAAACTTCAGACGCGAACTCTGTTCAATCGACTCCTACCAATAAGAATGAATCTAGAAAAGGGAAGGGTAGGATTAAGGAGGACAAAAATAACAAGCTACAATATGACAAGACCAAGTCACAACCTACTAATGATAAGGACAAACACAAACCTCGCTATCCTTGCCTTATCGTTGACCATTGTCATTATTTATTCGGTTCCTGAATCCACACACGATGTGTTATACGAAGGGAACTTAAGTAATATTTCACCCACCATACCCCTCGACATATCTATTAAACCTAGAGTTGTCAAAAATGTCCACATCGAAGCTTCATGTTCCATCGATGAGGTTGTCATGTATAAGTCACTTTTTCAATAATTTTGTGACATCTTCACGTGGAGCTACAAAGAGATGCCAAGTATTGATATTTTTGTACACCAAATTAAGACCTACCCAGATGCTAAACCCATCCGACAGAGACTTCACCCGGTCCACCCCCGTAAAGTAGCTACTATCAAGCTTGAAGTTGAAAAACTTCTTAAAGCTGGCTTTATTTATCCAGTGGCTTTGACTAATTGGGTATCCAATCTAGTTCCAGTTAACAAGAAACAAGGTACGATCTGTGTCTGTGTTGATTATAGGGATATCAATAAAGCTTCTCCTAAGGACAACTTTCCTACCCCCTAATTCGTTGACCAAATCATCAACAATTGCGTCGGAAGTGAAATCTTCTCTTTGATGGACGGTTTCTCCGAATATAATCAAATCAATATCTTACCTGCAGATCGATACAAAACCTCTTTCATATGTCCTTGGGGCACTTTTTCCTACTGGAAACTACCCTTTGGTTTGAAAAATGTTGGTGCAACATTTCAATGTGCTATGTCTTATGCTTTCCATGTTATTAAGCATATTGTACAACCTTATTTAGATGACCTACCAGCGCATTCCATGCATCGTAGTGATCATTCGGCCCACCTCCGAGCCATTTTCCTTCGTTGTCGGTTCTATCGTATACACTTAAACCCACATAAATGTGTCTTTTGTGTGGAGTCTGACTGAATCCTAGGCTTTATTGTGTCATGTCAGGGGATCAGGGTAGATCCTTTGAAGGTTGAGGCAATCCTCAATCTCCCTCCTCCTTCCTCACTTCGCCAGCTACAAAGTTTGCAAGGGAAGGCAAACTTTCTATGTTGTTTTATCCCAAACTACACTGAGTTAACACTCAGATTTACTCGACTACTAAATAAGGGATCTAAATTTTTATGGGACACGACTTCCAACAAAAGCTTCGACGCTTTGAAACTGCTTTTAACTTGTACCCCACTACTTTTCTCGCCCAATTATAGTCGATATTATTTCCCTTATCTTGTTGCTTTAGAATCTACCATTGCCATGGTTCTGGTCCAAGAAGATGATTTACACGACAAGCATGTCATTTATTATTTGAGTCAGAGTCTCATGACTACTGAAGTCAAGTACTTACATGTTGAAAAACTGGCCTTGGTAGTTGTTCAAGCCGTCCAACATTTCCATCACTATATTCTATTACGCAAGACCACTGTAATTTCTCATTGCAACCCTATGCAACACATTCTGACACGTCAATTTCTAGGGGGAAAATACTTCAAATGGATAGTGATTCTCCAGGAGTTTGACTTAGAATTTGAACGTGGTAAGTCCAAGAAATCCTTGGTTTTTGCCGACTTAATATGTGACTGTTAGGATATTTAGATACTTAGGAGTTAGTTAAGATCTACTTGGTCTAATATGTCGTTAGGTAAAAGTGTGTTTCTTTAGTATGCATTAGTATGCTTTTGTAGTTAGGAAATCCAACGGTCACGATATGTTCCCGACATAGAGTGATCCGACGGTTCATACTCTCCTCGATCTTAACGGCCATTGATCCGTGGCTTAACACCCGATTGGTCCATGATCTCTATTTAAAGAGCATGGAGG
>ML785146.1:347324-379900 GCA_009831015.1 Picea engelmannii
GATATCATCGGCATAAAGAAGAAGATTGATGACTATACCAGTGAGAGTAGGGCCGACACAACCTATTTTTTCCAAGCATTCTTCTAATTTATCAATGTATATGCCAAAAAGGGTAGGGGACAAGGGACAACCTTGTTTGACTCCGATATTGCAGTTAATCTCTTTTGACCAGCCCTCAGTGTTTTTAAATTTAGCAATAACATTCTCATACATCCTTATTACATCAACCCTCAACTCAAGAGGCACTTTTATCTCTTCCAACCTATTCCAAAGGTTTTTCCTAGGAACCATATCAAAAGCTTTTCTAAAGTCAACAAAACAACAAAAAAGATTGGTTTTAGTATTGTGGAACTCCTCTACAATGATCCTAAAGGTAATAAGATGGTCCACAGTTGAATGATATCTCCTAAACTTGGCCTGGCCTTTAGCTCTTTTACCGTGACTTTCTAGCCAAATGCTAATCTTCTTTTCCAAAATGATTCCATAAAGCTTGGCTAAAATCGGGCTAATCATAATGGTCCTATAATTAGAGTGAATGTTTTTATCCCCATTTTTAAAATTAGAAACAATGAGGCTTTGCATCGAGGGTTTAGGGAAGCCCTTCTTGACTGCTAAATTGAAGAGCTTGTGTATGTGAGGGATAAGGATTGGCCCTCTAATTTTAAAAATTTCAGTTTGGTAGCCTTTAATGTCCTTAGCTTGCCCATTTGCAAGCCGCTTAACCCCAAACTCTATGTCATCTAATGAAAAAACGTCTTCCTTTGTAGGGACAATAGGAATGGTGTCCATGGCATTAGGGAACTCGTAAATGCTTTTAAGATAGGAATTCCAGTCCGTTAAGGGAATCCTACTATTTTCTTTAGTATTGTGTTTTAGAATTTGGCTCCAGAACTTCTTAGGATCCAACTTGTATAGTTGTGAAAGTTGCTCTTGCCTTTTATTGATATAGTATATTTTTTTCCTTTTAAATAGGGCTTTGTACGTATTGATCTTGTCAAGTATTAAGGGCTCATTAGAAGCATCCCTAATGGCTTTCCTAGCAATTTTACATTCTTTATCATACCGAGGGTTGGTTGTTTTATTATTCTTTTTATGGGACACCTCGAAAGAGAACTTGTTAATGGAAGTGGAAAGGGTAGCTGCAAAATTATGATAGAGTTCTTCAATGTTGTCCTTATAAGTTAGGAGTTTTAATTTACTATTTAAATCCTTTAAGAAAATGTCAACTTTACTTTTGTCAAAGCACAAATTCCTTTGATTATCATAATTCTCTTCAATGGTGCTCCTATGCACGGAAAATTTTAGAGTTAGGGTTAAAGGTTTATGATCAGAGTCAGGCTCATGGTCATTTAAAAGGTCAAAAGTTGTTATTTGGTTGGAAACGAGGATATCAAATATCACATTATCTACAACACTACTACCTAACCCATGAATACAGGTCATTTGGTTGGAGTTTGGCCACTTCATTACTCCATTGCAAATTATTAGGTCTTCAGAGCTGTAGAGCTTGACCAACTCACTATCAAACAAATTCTCAATTAGGTCTTGAGAGCTTCTTTTGTAGCTATTAGATAAAGCAAGGTCCTCATCTCACCATAAAGGATTATGGTTGGAGTCATTACTTAAAAGAGTAGCTTGTTTAGTTGCAGTCCTAGCATTAAAGTCTCCTAGAAGGAGGATATTACCTTCATTTTTTAAATTATAAATATCTTGTTCTAAATTATTATAGGGACAATTTTTATCTAGATTATTTTTCTTATAAAAAGTAGAATTAATAGGTGCAAAATAACAAATTGCTATATACATTTTCTTAGCATTTGTGTGAAATTTCTCTCTCTCTCTCTCTCTATATATATATATATATATTGATAAGATAAAAAAAAATATTATTTTTATATATTAATAATTTTTTACATTATTTTATTGAAGTTAATTAGTAAAAAAAATCAATTTTTTTTTAATTGAAATTCTTACTTGAAAAAGGAATTATCCAATTTATCATTTCATTTGATTGATATGATTTTTACATGTGAAAATTTATCTTTGAAAACTTTGACACATTAATATGATTATAATGTTGAAAATTTTGAAAAAAATTAAGAAAACAAGACAGCTTTACTTTCCACCAAAACCAAAAACTTGTCAACAAAATTGAAATATAATGTGATGTAATTGGATGACTATAATCGATCTCCTGCAAAAAGTTGAATTATAATGTGACATGATTTGATGGCTATACTTTATATTGTCGATCGACTTAATTTCAAGTGGAATATAAAAGACAAATGGATAAAGATACTATTAGAATTCCAGGGAATCCAGAATGTAAAATGGAAGAATGAAAACAATAAAATGGAAGGTGGAAACTTGAAATGTTATAGTTTACTTTCACTTACATGCTGAGTTAACATTCCAATGGAAGTTGGAAACTTGAAACGTTATAGTTAAGTTTCACTTTCCATGCATTGTTGTACTCTGATAAGTTTCACTGAATCTAACATTGCAAGTAAACACTTTTACATTTGTGATATCTACATATCATCATCTTGACTTTAATTTCTTCTAAAAGATATTCCCTTAGATTCAATTTTTTCAAACATTGCACGACGCAAAACACTAACCCTTCTGGTAGCAACACTGGATAATGGCATAAATATTTAAAACCATCTTTGTATATACACCATGAACCATAAATCTTGTAACAATAAGAAAATATGTTTTCATGAACCATAAATCTTGTAACAATAAGAAAATATGTTTTCATGAACCATAAATCTTGTAACAATAAGAAAATATGTTTTAAAAGTGAGGCAGCATGTTGCAGATTTATATAAAATGAATTCCAATTGGAAAAGGGATTTTATCTGAATTACAGGTTTACTATAACAAATCTGCAATTGGAAGTTAATTGCTCTTTGTATTACATTCTGAAGGTGATCTCATGGAAAATGGAGAAGCAACATTCTAAAAGCATCCACTCAATGGCATTAAAAAATACCGATGAACAAGCATGACATTAAGCAGTATTAAAAAACAAGCATGGCATTAAGCAGTATTAAAAGCTTGGCTATAAACAGTCTGACAAATGCAATAGTATTTTGTCAAGAGATGTTGTATGTGAAGCATCAAAATAAATGGCATAGAAATATGAACTTTTATGAATGTAAAACCCAAGTCCTACAAGTGAAGAATATACAGCCGAACAAGGTCCAGAGCAGATTGGACACTCTACATATCTCCTCTCACAAGGAGCAGCAATTACTGTTCTGCGCTTTCATGAACACCATTAATCTTCTTTCATATTTTTTTGCCAGCCATTGCCACTAAATATAATTCTTAAACAAGCATTTCCGAGGGTTTTTCATAACCAACAGCAGGATTGCTATCTATGGTGTTTGTTGATTTCTGATCATTATTATTAAGGGCTAGTTGAATGTCAATGGGATGAACTTCAGAGGAGCCCAAAGTGTTCAGCTTCACAACACCATGTTCCACTGGCTTCTCATCTCTGACCTGTTTTTCATTTCTGTACTTAACGTACACTGTCATCTGCAATATTCCGAAGAAGAAGCCCAATACATTGGGTAGCTGAAGATTTCAAGACAATTGGTCAATAATGAATTTAATTCTGGGAAAAAAAATTAAAGAAGAAGATTGTTTTTTTTATATGTACTTACAGCTATGAACATGTCTCCCAATAAAAATCCATAAGAGAACCAAATGGTAGCGTTGATAGTCAGAAAAAAGGACAAGTAAAATGGCATGAATTCAACGCTCTTTGTACAAATAACTAGCCTCTGCCATTAACAAACGAAGAACAATATCATCAGATATTAATGTAAATATTAGAAAGAAAAAAAAGGATCGGTCCATTGAGTAATAGAAATCAGTTTGGCCTACCAATACGCTCAAAGGGGCTGCATATACAGTGACAGAGATTGCAGAACTGGTCCACCCCACTATTAATATACGTCTCTGATCATGTGAAAACAAGAGAGTGAATAATAGTACAGATCCAAACACTCCCATGTTCAGGAGCATAACCAACAGGGCAGTTGCACGCTGCATAATATACATCATATACATTAGATTACATGACAGCTTTCAATACATACAAATTGTAATACAAGAAGCATCATCCATAGGGATCAAAAACTTAATCTCAGTGTACCTTTTCTTAAGGTTTACATTAGATTTTTTCTTAAGGTTTGCACTAGCTTTTTTGAGACTTTATTCATAAAAATTAAAAGGCAACATGATTTGAATCTATGTTAATTATAATAAATCAAACATTACAATGAGATTATTAATAAAATTAAAGATTATGGTATATAAATTTGAGAAGTTATTCAATAAAAAGATCAAAAGGTGACATGATTTAAATTTATGTTATTGTTAAACATAATAAGTTAACATGTTAATAACAATAAATCAAAAGTTCACATGAGTTTATTCATAAAAATTAAAGATTATGATATATAAATTTGAGAGTTATTCATTAAAAAAATTCAGAATACATCAAAAGGTGATATGATTTAAATTTATGTTAAATATAATAAATTAAAATTTAATATTAATTTATTATGAAAGTAAAATTTTATCATAAAGAAATTAATAAGTAACATGATTTGTTTTAGAAAAGTTAATATAAATTTTCCATAAAAATAATTTAGAAATAAAGTTATATATATATATATATATATATATAAACTCTATTGATTTAAAAAAAAAAATATTTTAATTATTTTAAAAATATTAATATAAATAAAATTTACATTTCTATATTAAAATAATTTTAATTTTTTTAAACATAAATATATTAATACAATTTTATTTTGAATTTTTATAAAAATAAAAATCACCTTAAAAAATTATTGAATTTATTAAAAACACAAATTTAATGGAACCAATCTAAATACAATGGAATGAGTCTTTTCTAATGAAGAGAATAAGTTTATTTTATTTTTTTTATATATAAATTATAATATAGTTTATTTTAATCAAATTAAATTTAAATAAAAAAAATTATATTTATTTATTAAAAAATAAAATATATATATATATATTTTTTAAATTCATCTTAGATATAAATAAAAATGATAAGGTTTTCTTGTTAAAAGTTTAAGATTTCATTTTCAAGAATTGAAATTGGGTGGAGATGATAACATGTATACTTTTCAATAGTTTTAGCTAAACCCAATCCAATTAACAAGTAATAAACATAAACCTGTTTTCATAATTTAGTTTATTTGTATTATGGTTAAGGTTTTTTTGTTAATATTTTAACATTTCATTTTCAAAAATTGAAGTTGGGTGGAGATGATAGCATTCATACTTTTCAATAGTTTTAGTTAAACCCAACCCAATTAACAAGTAATAAATATAAACCTATTTTCATAATTTAGTTTATTTGTATTATGATAATTTAGTTTATTTATATTTATTTTAGAGTTAATATAAACTTATTTTTATAATTTAATTTATTTATAAATATAATTTAGTCATAATTTAATTGGTTACTTATTGTAAAATTAAAAAGAAAATTAACATTAATACACTTCAATTTTATTTATCTTATAAATTATTAAGTATATTATATGTAAAATAAAGTAAAATAAGACATTTTATTCAACTTAGAGTAATGTATTCTTATATAATTAAATGTATTTATAGATATATAATTAAATGTATCTAGATATTAAAATGAATTTATATTAAATTTAAAGTTTTTTTGATTAATTTAATTTTATTGATTTTTAAAATAGATTTATATTAAACTAGTTATTTTTAAAATTCATTTACTTTATTAATTTTAGTGGTTTTCTATGAAAAAAATATATTTTTATAATCAAAATTAAAAACACATTCTCTATATGCCTCATACAAACTATTTTTCATATTTTCCATAATATCTAAAAAAAACTTGATCTTACTCTTTATATTTTTCAAACTATATCTAGTGACTTAACTATAGATGACATATTACAAAATCTTACAAATATATCAATTCTTTCAATAAATATTATTCATATTTAATTTATAAAAATTACTTCAATCATTTTAAAAATTAATATAAAATAATATTTATATATTAAATATCACTTTTAATAAAAATCTACATATACAAATAAATATCCTCTCAAAACTATAAACTATCTTAATATTCTATTCTATATATCTATCCTATTTTAATTATACAACTTTACTATCTCTAAAGATTTTAATAAAAAATCATCTTTGTTTATTATTTTAGACATTTCTTTTTTCATTTAAGCATAAAAGTATATTTAA
Source organism: Picea engelmannii (assembly GCA_009831015.1). NCBI lineage: Eukaryota > Viridiplantae > Streptophyta > Pinopsida > Pinales > Pinaceae > Picea > Picea engelmannii. The sequence goes on from ML785146.1 coordinate 353,616, forward strand.
CTAACTTCCATTTCACTATTCTACTAAACATATACCTTTCTTAGTTCATTTAGAAACATATTTCACTATTCTACTAAACATCACATCTAGCTGATAGTTTTCTTATTTCATTTAAAAACATATTTCATATTCTACTAAACATCTAGCTGATACCTTTCTTATTTCATTTAGAAACTTTCTTATTTCATTTAAAAACATTGAAGCATATTTAGCTAAACATATATATCACTATACTAGAGGAAACATCTAGCTGATACATTTCTTATTTCATTTAGAGACATAGAAACATGTTTAAGTAAACCTATATCTCTGTGTACGTTCTTATTCTAAATGATCTCTATACCTTCTTATTCTTATATACCTTCTTAAATGATCTCTGTACCTTCTTATTCTTATTTTTATTCTAAATGATTTCTATACCTTCTTAAATGATCTTTATCTCTATACCTTTTTATTCTTATTTTTATTCTAAATGATCTCTATACCTTCTTATTCTTATATACCTTCTTAAATGATCTCTAAATCTTCTTATTCTTAGTTCATTTATAGCTGATACCTTTCTTATTTCTAGAAGCATGTTTAGATAAACCTATATATCTCTCCCTTCTTATTCTAAATGATCTCTAGATCTTCTTATTCTTGTATACCTTCTCAATTGAGCTATATACCTTCTTATTCTTATTTCATTTAGAGATATAAAAGCATATGTTTAGTTAACTCCCATTTCACTCTATTCTACTATATATGTAGCTCATTTATTTCACTTATACATAAAAGCATGTTTAGGCATTTGACTATTTCTACTAAATGTGTCTTATTCTTATTTTTATTCTAAATGATCTCTATACCTTCTTATTCTTATATACCTTCTTAAATGATCTCTAAATCTTCTTATTCTTAGTTCATTTATAGTAGCTGATACCTTTCTTATTTCTAGAAGCATGTTATTTCTAGAAACATGTTTAGATAAACCTATATTTCTCTCCCTTCTTATTCTAAATGATCTCTAGATCTTCTTATTCTTGTATACCTTCTCAATTGAGCTATATACCTTCTTATTCTTATTTCATTTAGAGATATAAATGCATATGTTTAGTTAACTCCCATTTCACTCTATTCTACTATATATGTAGCTCACTTATTTCACTTATACATAAAAGTATGTTTAGGCATTTGACTATTTCTACTAAACGTGTAGCTCTCTTGTTTCACTGATACTAAACATGTAGCTCTCTTATTTCACTGATACATAGGTAACGGCCATTTCACTTACACAGTTGAACATGAGATGGATCTATTCACATATAATTACCTCCCAAAACTGTAAAGGATCTATGCATTTATCTTATTTCATTTATACAGATATCTTATTTCATTTATAAACAGAAGCTAATATGGATCTATGTTCAGTTAACTGTCATTTCAGTTACGCACAGTTGAAGTTGAGATGGATCCATTAGGTTAACTGTAGAGAACCTTACTACTTGATATTCCAGGTTGGTTTCTATGTTTGATTATATACCAGACGTTTCTATGGACGTGCAATTATCAATGATAGAGGGGTGGTGGTCTGATATCAGTACCTTAGCGTGTGGCGGAGCATACGCCGCATAGATGGCGATGTAGAGAGTCTGTATAATACATCCAGCTGAATTTATAGTAATGAGCAAAGTACAGTCTGGTTTTATTAAGCCGTAATATAACCAAAACATGGCGCTGAACAGACCACATACGTATGGAAGTGAATGAAAGCTCTCCGTCGACTTCTTTCTGTACACTCGAATGAAAGTTGGCCTGAAAACACGAACATACAAACGTAATATATACATTATATATCCAACTATATATCCAACTTACACAGTCATGGAAATCCTCGTACAGTGAATTTAGGTTTTCAAAATGAATGAATTCGTAAACTTACAGCGGGGCGAGATAGACCATGAAAGCAATCACATTCCCTGGAAGGCAGAGAACACAAGTCAATTACTAACTCAAAAATTGCTATCGATCTACAGAAATCTTCATCTAGATCTACATATATTTATATGGATTCTCAGTAATATAAATATAGAAATGGGTACGTGCAGAGCTGCATGGATTAATGATTGAGTACCGAGGAGACCAAGACCAAAAACGATGGGATGATGTGGGCTCATGATTGCCATATCTGCATATACTTCTTTTCACAGGAATTTGCAGAGCAACCCACTTCAACTGACAGGGCCTTGATCAATGGGAGGAAATTGTGAAAGAGGGAGGTAGAGGTCTGGTTGGGAGACTTTCACTGGCGTTTATATCTTTGGAGTTTAGGGTTGGTGACGTGGGCACTGTATTTTAGAGTATTCCACGTGGCGACATTGTTATCTGCGTTACACTGGAAAGGAAAGGGGTGCGGCCGCCCTTGGCACGTGAGTGGGAAACGGTGGAAGCTTGTGGCGTGATGAGAAATGATAGAGTGAATGATTAAAGAGATGAATATCGCTGCTTTTACGCGCTCAGTTCTCGGCCAGGCGTTACAGCGCTCCTCCTTCGTGACACGTTAGCCGCCAACGCGTCAGTGATCTCTAAGTGAACAGCAAGCTGCGGCGTCCGCTAATCGTTACGCAGGTTTCTAATTTTGGTGGGAGAGGAAGACAGGAAAGTGATCATACTTACTGACGTAAAGGTCGTGCTGTGTTGGTACTCATGTTCATAATTAAATTAAATAAATAAATAAATATTAATCTTCGTAATGGTGTAAAGTGAAGTTGGGTTGGAATGTAGTGAGATGTAAATGATACGAAATAAAATTCATGAATGTTAATATTGATGATATAAAGTGGGAAACAGTCGTTTATTGGATTGGTGGAAATAGATTTTTTTTTTTTTTTTAATCTTATTTTTCCTTTATCAAAAAGGCTTGATAATTATGAAATTAAAAAGTAATAGTTTCTTTTTTTAAATAAAAGTTTGTATTATCTTAAAATACTTTGAAAACACTATACATATAAAAAACTTGTCACTTGTATTGCCATCCATGGTTGTTCTAAATAGTGTAAACATAAAAACAAAATGATAGAAAAGGAAATTAAATTTTAGGTGAACCCGAAGTGCCATCATCCTTGGTTGGTTGCAGGGCTAACATGAATGGCTAGCAATTTGTTGGGCATCTGCTCTTTGCTGGCTCACTTGATAGGGCTTCGAACAAAACATCTAGGCGTCGAGAAAGGGTTGATTGACGATGAAGCTGCTCCTCAACATCTCGTCGCATATCAAAGATTAATTGCAAATGTTCCTGAGAGAGGCACCATGATCTCGGTGAAGCCACAACAAAAGCTTCCTGTGTTGGAGAGTCGTTTGTAGGCTGAGCCACGTCTTCATGATGAACATCAATGGGAGGTTCTTCTTCAATGAGGAAACCGCCTGTGTCTGCTGCTAAGACATCTTTCGACTGAAATTTGGTAGGAAATTCTTCCTCAATAGGGTAGCTACCTAGGTTTGCTGCCAAGTTGTCGACCAAAGGAGGGTGACCAAAAGTAAAGGGTAGCTCCAAAATGTTTGAAGTAGAGAGGAGAGTGGAATCCATGGGTACCATAGGAGGGTTCTAGGGGATTTCTTCCTCCACAATTGCCATGGGTTGGTCATTCGCCACCCAATTCTAGGTAGAGCAAGGTGAAGAAAATCATGGGTGGTCTGGAGCTACGAGGGACAGAGAGAGAGGAACAAGTGCAGTTGGAGGTCTAGGGTGGTCATTAGCTACGAGGGGCAGAACGGGTTCAGTTGTAGGTTCAGGACGATGATGGCAAGCAAAATAACTATAGTAGGTCAGTCCTCGCTTGGGTTTTCCTCTTTCACTGGTCATTGGGAAGGCTGGAGCAAAGATAGTAGACGGAAGGGGAGGGGACACACAAAGGAGGAAGAGTTCGGACGAGAGAGAGACCACTGGGATAGAATACGAACGATAACCAGAACAATGCAGCAAATGATGATGCTTACCTTCATATTTGTCGCTTCCTCGATAAGTAAAAGCTCCATTAAAGTCAAGTGGACAAAAGAACGACGGATCGTACCAGGCTTAGCTTGGTCCAACTCGAGCATTGAGGTTGCCATTAATTCAGTCCTCCCACGCAGGCACACCAATGTCCTTCTTACTTGGAGGCAGGCCATGCAAATTGGATAGAAGGGGGGATGATGACTGGGGATATTAACTCCTAAATGTGCATGTTTTCCAGTTTATCGCCCATTCGAGGGAAAAGTAATAGTTTTATTCATAAAGTATATATAATTTTTTAATTTTTAATATTCGAACAATTTAAATACAACTAGATTTAACAATTTAAATAGTACTAGATTTAAATTTGTAATTTATAATTTTAGTGATAATATGATATTGATAATTAATTGATTGAGATAATTTTGGGGTTTTCAAATAATTATAACTTATTAAATTAAAGGAAAATAATTATAAAACTTTAAATATCAATTTTTTTTAAAGAAGAAAAGAGATCAAATATATAAGGATTTTTTTTATATAAAATAATAATAATAATTAAATATTATGTTTTAAAATTTTATAGTTTGAAATTAAAAATTGTGTTTTAAAATTTCAATTTAGAATCTCTTCTATAATGAATGAATGTAAAATTGTTGGAAAAACCATTGTGGATGCTTATAATGCATCTTTAAAACCTGATAAGAATAAATAGATACAAAACATTAATTAAAAGGAGGAAAACAAAAAGATTATATAAATAAAAAGAAAGAGACAGATCCTACAAAATTCTGGAAGCAAATTCTAACTCTTAAAACTAAAGAAAATAATAAGATTCCCTTGGAATTTCTAACTTAAAAATTTGTATGCATCCCTTAATGTCATGGACAATGCCAAATAGCTCTACAAAGGATGAATTATTTTCTATAGAAGACATTAAGTTTGGGGTTAAGTAGCTCTCAAAAGGAAAATCCAAGGACAACCAAGTTTACCAAGATGAAATATTAAAAATTTGAGGGCGTATCTTCATTCCTCTGTTAGGATATTTAGACACTTAGGAGTTAGTTAAGATATACTTGGTCTAATGTGTCATTAGGTAAAAGTGTGTTTCTTAGTGTGTTTCTTTAGTATGCATTTGTAGTTAGAAAATCTGACGATCGCGATATATTCCCGGCATAGGGTGATCTGACGGTTCATATTCTCCTCGATCTTAACGACCATTGATATGTGGCTTAGCACCCGATTGGTCCATGATCTATATTTAAATAGCACGGAGGGTCATTTGTGGATGATTGATTGTGAGAAAATCTCTTGTAAAATCTCTCTGTAATTTTTTTCTTAAGTGGCTGCATTTGCTAGGGCCGTGGATGTTTCCCCGTAGGGGTTTACTACGTTAAAAAATCGATGTGTTGATCTTTGATCTAGTTTTGTGAGTGGTTACTGGAGGTGTTCGTCCTATGTTGGAATACAAGTGTTGTCGAACATGGTATCTGAGCATGTTTGAAGACCCGCTCATGTTGCAGATCAAGATTGTCAAGACGAGTTGTCTCATATTCATTTTCTTCTATTTATGTACATTTTTGGGCTGAGAGAACTATTCCATTGCGTCCAGAGTGCTCATTTAAGTAAAAGACACTTTTCTTTTCACTCGAAAATGTTTCCATTTTCCCAAGATACAACCATTTCTGCTAGATTCGGAGGTATAAAGCATGTGGCAATCTATCCAATGCATATTTGAGTTTGCTACAAGGAGAATTTCCATATTTGAGTTTGTTACAGGGAGAATTTACAAACTTCTTAACATTTTATCTCCATCCATGGTTGTTCTAAACAATCTAAACATAAAAACAAAATGACAGAAAAAGAAATTAAACTTTAGGTGAACCCGAAGTGCCATCATCCTTGGTTGGTCATAGAGCTAACACAAATGGATGAAAACATGGTGGGAATCTGTTCTTTGTTGGATCGCTTGATAGGGATTCGAACAAAACATCTAGGTGCCAAGAAAGGGTTGATTGACGATGAAGTTGATCCTCAACATCCCGTCGCATATCAAAGATTAATTGCAAATGCTCTTGAGAGAGGCACCATGATCTGGGCGAAGCCAAAACAAAAGCTCCATGTGGTGGAGATTCATTTGTAGACTGAGCCACATCTTCGTGATGAAAATCAGTCAAGGGTTCTTCCTCAATGAGGAAACCACCTGTTTATGCTGCTAAGACATCTTTCGACTGGAATTTGGTAGGAATTTCTTCCTCTATAGGGTAGCCACCTAGGTTTGTTGCCAAGTTGTCAACTAGAGGAGGGCGACCAAAAGTAAAGGGTGGCCAAAAAATGTTCGAAGTAGAGAGGAGAGTGGAATCCATGGGTACCATAGGAGGGTTCTGGGGGATTTATTCCTCCACAATCGCCATGGGTTGGTCATTCGCCACCCAATTCTGGGTAGAGAAAGGTGAAGAAAATCGATGGTGGTCTGGAGCTATGAGGCTCAGAGAGAGTGGAAAAGGTGCAGATGGAGGTCTAGGGTGGTCATTAGCTACGAGGGGCAGAACAGGTTCAACTATAGGTTCAGGATGACGATGGCGAGCAATAGAACTATAGTAGGTCGGTCCATGCTTGGGTTTTCCCCTTTCATTGGTCATTGGGAAGGATAGAGAAAATATAGCAGGCAAAAATGGAGGGGACACACAAAGGAGGAAGATTTCGGATGGGAGAGAGACCACTGAGATAGAATATGAACAATAAGAAAAACAATGCAACTATTGGCCCTTGACCAATTTTTGGAGAACCTTGATCATGTTTGACCATTTTTGGGACTTCGACAGGCTGGTCGAAGGCAGAGCACACAAGGCGAAGTGGAGATCGCAAGGTCTCAACCCATTTTTAGGGCATTTTTGGGTTTAGGGTTTTATGTAAGAGGAATGGGATGTCGGCCCATGGGTTTACCCATTTTTAGGCCCCATTTGCAATGTATAAATAGATATCTAGGCGATGTAAGAAAGTAGCAGTGAAGTAGTACTAGTGAATGTTTTTGGCTTAGTGCAGAGCTAGAGGCTTTGTGCATACTATGTGTTAAGACTTGCAGAGCTAAGTGCAAGTGAATGTAAGAAGCTGGTGTGCAGACTGTGTAAGAAGGCTTTGTTTTGTGACCTAACTCGGGGAAGGAGGATCTGGCGAGGTGTGCGCAGATCTCCTATCCTATGCAGAGTGGGTCTTGTGGCTCTGTGCATTGAACGAAGATAATAAAGAGGAGAAGAGTTGGTGGACGTAGCCCCACACTGGGGGTGAACCACGCATATCTTGTGTTGTGGTTGCTTTGTGTAGTATGGTTGTTATGTGAGTTATGCTTAGTGTAGCAATATATGTTAGATGCATCTGATATAGTATATTAGTGCTTATTGATGTGAATGAATGCTAGATCTGATCTATTTCTATATGCTAAGTGCTTGGATGTGTTAGATCTTGTTGAATACTGCTCTGTTTTGTAATTAGGGTTTTCCCCTACGAAGTGGATAAGAGTTAAATATTAATGAATGTTAACTACTAAGTGCTCTATTAAGTACTGTGATCACAGATCCGTGTCCCAGCTAGGTTGTAGACACTTGAGTCCTGCAACCACCCCTGCCTCTACCTTGGGTGAGACTTCATCTACTTCGCAGGTGTTGCCAAAAGGGCTAGTAGTTAGGGTTTTTTTGGTGCATTGTTGAAGCTTTGAACCCTTATTCTGCCCTATGCCAACAAATGGTTCCATTGTTAGAACCTAAAACTGTGATTGTTGGGAATTGGAGAAAATAAGAAAGCTTTGTGCATAGATTTGTTGCTTTAGTGCGTAGTACCCTACTTGAATTGTGAAGTTCTGTGCTAAGAAAGAAATCAGATTTGAAGAAAAGAGGCAAGATCTTAAAGCTTTGTGCTCTAATAAAGGTAAAATAAGTGAAAAATTTTGTTTTGAAAGAATGGATCCAGGTATGTTTCATAGATTTTGTCCTAGTCTGGAAACTAGGGCACAACTAGAAGAAAATAGATTTGATATGAATAGATCTAATAGAACTAGTGAAAGATATGTTATTCCTATGCATAGAAATAACTGTTAAACTAACAAATGGATGCAGGATCCCAGAAATAATTTTTTTCAAATCCACCACTGTGATCCCAGTGCATAGTACAAGAAAGGTTGGGGATCGTTCAAGAGAAAGAGAGGATTGACTCTTTGTTATAATTGTAGACGATTGGGACATCTTGCTAATGAATTCTCTGGTCAAGGTCCTATTTTCCTTTGTTGTAAGGCTACTGGACATGAAGTTTTATATTACCCTAGACTAATTGCTAAAGTTGAAAAGATGAGCATGAGACAAGAATACCATGAGGAAGGTCAAGAGACTAAGAATATGCTTAAGAACTAGAAAGAATCAGAGATTGTATTATTGCAGATGAAAGAAACCTTGAATGATCATAGAGACATCAACTTATCAGAGGTCTTAAAAGAGGAGTGAATAGAAATAAGAATAGGAGACCTCGACATAGACTGTGTCTTGGATGAGGAAACACAGGTGAATATCATGTTAGAAAGAACTTGGGAAATTTTGGGAAAGCCTGCTATGGTTCCTTCATTGGGAGGAATAGGATTGTTTAAAGGAAAGATGATAACCCTATGTAAAAGACTTACCTAGATACCTATGAGTGTTCATGGAACTTCGACAAAAGAATAATTTGAGGTCGTTAAGTTTGTTGAGAACAACACCCCATTTTCTATTTTGTTAGGAAAAACTTGGGTTGAGAAAGATCAAATATGAAGGAAACAAGAAGATGAAGCTCTAGAATAGAAAAAGAAAGAAATAAGAGATTTCATGGCTAGGAGAATAACACACTTACTGGAAGAAAATGAGGACAAGTCAAAGCTACTAAGGACCAGAGACTTGGTTGTTGAAGTTGAAAGAACACAGGAAGAATTGAAACTCTTGTCCATACAGGAGAGTAGAGCACCTACCCTAGAAAGAGAAGAAGTATTACCATCGAACCCTATGAAATACCCTCCATAGTGTGAAGTTACTATACCAAGAGGAGATAAGAACAATAATGGAAAGAGGAAACTAGTGACTCAAATCATAGGAAAGAAAGCCAGAAAGCTCAGCAAGAAGAGAGCAAAGTTAGAAAAATTGCAGGAAGTTCCAGAGAGGACTTCACATAAGGAAGGTTTGGAGAACTAGAACTTTGCCAGGATATCAGAACAATGTAGATTTTCACTTTGCCATGACAAAGAAATATGACTATTGGAGGTGTCCTGACCATTAGAATGATGCTTCGGAATGGCTAGAAACACAGTTATTGCCAGAATGTTCGCCATTGGACCGTTGGGACCACACCATAACAGATGGAATTGCATTGATTGAGGAGTTCCTGCCCGTTGGAAGAGTCCATTACAACGTTGTCTATTTATCCCATCAAGAGTTGCACCAAGAACACTTTTTCCAATTATGATTATCCAAACCCACAAAGAACTAGTTGCTTTCGTGCAGTGCCTATTGAGAGCTCATCACCCATTCTGTTACATTGAGTGTTTTCTCACCCACCTGAGATATCTAACCTCGAGTGTGCATGTCAGATGACATTAGCACAGTAGAAAATTATATCGAACAGATCCAATAGACCTCATGGCTGAAAAGGTGATGTCTGCAAGCATACAAGATTCATTGACGTGAGGATTGGAAGCATCCTCATTGACTACACAGAGTCGGTATAGTTGATCCGCTGTTGAGAAATGTAGCAAGCATCATGATGACTTGGCGAATGCGAAGCTCATCCCATCTATCTTGTCCAACTATATCTCGCCTCTGGTTGGCGCGGTTAGTCATGACAGTGTCTCGAGGGACTTCGACTACACCTTGATCACTGCGTACCTCCCAAAGGGGATATGCACAATTGGACTGCAGTTGGGACATATAATGACTTTGAAGATCAGTGACTTCAACTTGGGAGATCTAAAGAACTATGGCATGCTCGCCCTACATAAGTATTTGACCAAGACAAAGGGGATGAAGTCGAAGGTCATCCCCCAGCCATGGACCATGGACATCGCGAGGTCCACCATCCTGAACGTAATGAAGATACCCCACTTTGGAAGGCATCAGAAGGTTAACACATGCGTCAAAATCCTATTGTCTTGCTTCCATGGCGGTTATTTTTGGCTGGACAGACGCATCACCATAGATCTGGTGTTGATCCATCATATCACTGTATTAAGCATGCAAGGACCAGACCCACAAGATTTTTTTATCTGGAGAAGGTTGTATATCACATCCTGGCACAAAGAATCAAAGACACTTATGGCGATGTGGAGAAAGGGAAGCAAGGATACAAGGTAGCTTCCATACAGAATGACGTAGTGCACTTAGACTGCTAGTTGATCGTTTGTAAGGTAGCTAGAGAGGTAGTGGGGGGGCCCAGAGGGCCCATAGTGATAATAGTGGAGGTCATTCAATGTAAGGTGGACTAGGTCCACTATATTATTAAATAAGGCCCACTATGGTAGTTATATATAATAAATGGGTAATTAGATATAATTAATGTAAGAGGGCTTCTTAGAAGGTTTTACTTCTAGAAGATTCCTCCTCTAAAATGTTCTTAGGAGATAATAGCACTATATAAAGGGGTTCAAGCAATGTAATGAGACATGAAAATAATTATTGTATTTGTATTTGAAGCTCATTAGGAGGTTTCCCCCTCAAAGAGGCAAGTGAATAGGAGAGGATCCCTTCCATAATAGGATCCATTGTATGGTGTTTCCCTACCTCAAGGGTTTGGTAATAATAAAGTGTGGTTTCTTCTATATTGATTTGTGGATCTATTGTGTATTCAATATTTGTGGTGATTATATTTGTAGATCTATTCGGGTACTTAACATCATTGGTAAGATAGTAAGGAAGACCAGACCCACACAAGTCATGGGGTTCGTTGTTGACCTCGCGGGAAAATGCATTGAAGGACTACAAATGAACTGGGCGAGCTACCTCATCAACTAGTTAGAGAAATACTGTCGCAAAGCTCAGGATTAGGGCTATGAGTTCCATTTCATATGGTTGTTGATCCTCATCACCTTCATTGCTTGGGAGATGCTGGAAGGAGCGACCTTCCCTGAGATTGAGCCATCCGAACCCCTAGCTACGAATTTCACTATGCTATGGTACTCGAGCGACATGGCTAAGCAATGGCAGTCAAATTTATTGTTCCACACATATTTCCTGCAGTTGAAGAGGGATATTGAGTCTTTCCCTTGTATGATGCCAAACACCTTGCAAAGGTTCAGGCCATTTGTGAAGTTCTGCACAGATAGACATTTTATTTATATCACTGCGCAAGGAGATGAACATAAAGAAGAGCTTCAATCCTACTATAAGCTCACTGAGGAGGACATGGAAGAAATAACTAAGGAATGGCCCGCAAAGTTCCTTATACCAGTCGACCAGGAAGAACTATCTGACTCCGAACTCATCGGAAGCCCTATGGTCACTCGCGAAGAATATGATGCACCAATAGTAGTAGAAGGAAAAATAAGGAAGAGGTACATAAGCTTAACAATGCATCAGAAGAAACTACTTCAGATTCATCTGGAGGGGGAGGAGGTGATGAAGTAGACAAGGAAGAGAATGATGATAAAGAAGACAAACTGAAGCAAGGTGAAGTAAAACCTAGGGACCCCCTTGATGAAGCTGAGACATCCAATAAAAGAAAATTCCCCCCCAAGAAACCTACATCATAGAAGAATTCAAAAGACAATAAACCACCATTTCAAACTGTGCTAATGGTGGATGACATCGATCTCATCATCGTCACTATATCAGATACCTTAGAAGACATTTTACAGTGCAACGAAGCAAAACATGAGACCATGTATTATAGGATTGAAACAAAATTGAAAGGGGTACAACAAGCCCTCTGCTCTAGCCGCGCAACATCTATTGTGCCACGAGCACCAGAAGGAGCAGAGTTGGGAGTTGAGCCTGTCCAGCTATGCAAATTAGTAGACTCAACAGAAACTTACCTTCATCGTGTCCAGGAGGAAAAAGAGTAGGCCACAGAGGAATTAAAGAAAGAAAAATAGGAATCCATAGAGCAACGTCGGGTTGCTCAGCAAGAAAAAGATGACCTCCAGGCAAAGTTTGCAGAGGATAGAGCGCAAATCCAGAAGGAGAAAGAATAATTGCTCACAGAGCATATTGGAGTTAAAGAAGTAGTCATTAGAGGAATTCTCTCTGTGGTGGGCTCAAAACAAAGGAAAGAATAATCCATTGAGAGGCAGGTGGGGAAGATTTTTGAAGCCATTCAACAACTCCAAAAAAGAGTAGTAGAACTAGAATTACAAGTAGTTCCAAGCACTCCACAGGATGTGCAAGACCAAAGGGAAGAAAATTCCCAGAGCGTAGTCCATAGAATCAAGGCATTGGCCTTAGAATGAAAAAATCTCAGCAATCGAAGTGCATAGACTTACGAGCACCTTGCAGAGGAGCCTGAACTAAGGACACTGGAGTCACAACTCCAGGAGGCAAAGAAGAAGACAACAATAGTGCAAGCACAGTTGAAGCCCTTGTCATCATTCGAGAGGATGAAAAGGTCCCAAGAGTAGATCATGGTTCAACATCAGGTCCATGCCATCTAGAGTAAAGTCATGGAAATGACTCAGAAGCTCCAGCCAGTGTAGAATGAATCTTGCACACTTTTTGGGGAAATTGAAGGATGAGGTGCAGAACTGGAACAAGTGGTCACCACAGTAGAACAACACTTAGAAGGACCTGTGACCAATAAGGTTATTCATGAGTTCGCCTAGTAGGAGATTCTAGCGAAGCAACAGTTCAAGGAAACTAGAGCCAAGCTCTAGGCCTTCAAGGTAGAGTTACCCATATCTGAGTGACTCAGGACGAGTCACAAGTGAGTGTTGGGGGCATGTTGGCCCTTGACCAATTTTTGGAGAACCTTGGTCATGTTTGACCACTTTTTCGACTTCGATAGGCTGGTTGAAGGTGGAGCGCAAGGCAAAGCAGAGATCATGAGATCTCGACCCCTTTTTAGGGAATTTTTGGGTTTAGGGTTTTATGTAATGGGAATGGGATGTAGGCCCATGGGTTTACCCATGTTTAGGCCCCATTTGCAATGTATAAATAGATATCTAGGCGATGTAAGAAAGTAGTAGTGAAGTAGTACTAGTGAATGTTTGTGGCTTAGTGCGGAGCTAGAGGCTTTGTGCATACTATGTGTTAATACTTGCATAGCTAAATGAAAGTGAATGTAAGAAGCTAGTGTGCAGACTATGTAAGAAGGCTTTGTGCTGTGACCTAACTCGAGGAAGGAGGATCTGGTGAGGTGTGCACAGATATCTTGTCCTATGCAGAGTGGGTCTTGTGGCTTTGTGCATTGAACGAAGATAATAAAGAGGAGAATATTTGGTGGATGTAGCCCCACACTGGGGGTGAACCACGTATATCCTATGTTGTGGTTTCTTTGTGCATTATGGTTGTTATGTGAGTTATGCTTAGTGTATAAATATATGTTAGATGCATATGATATAGTAGCTTAGTGCTTAGTGATGTGAATGAATTCTATATCTAATCTATTTATATATTATAAGTGCTTGGATGTGTTAGATATTGTTGAATACTGCGTTTTTCTATAATTAGGGTTTTCCCCTGCAAAGTGGATAAGAGTTAAATATTAATGAATGTTAACTTATAAGTGCTCTTCTAAGTACTATGATCACAGATCTGTGTCCCAGCTAGGTTGTAGACACTTGAGTTCTGCAACCACCCCTACCTCTACCTTGGGTGAGAATTCATTTGCTTCGTAGGTGTTGCCGAAAGGGCCAATAGTTAGGGTTTTGTTGGTGCATTGTTGAACTATTGAACCCTGGGTCTGCCTCTATGCCAAAAAAATGGTTCCGTTGCCGGGACCTGAAATTGTGATTGTTGGGAACTGAAGAAAAGAATAAAGATCTGTGCATAGATTTGTTGCTTTAGTGCACATTACCCTACTTGACTTGTGAATCTCTGTGCTAAGAAAGAAATAGTATGCAGAACACAAATAATTATCTAGAAATGGCAGATAAACAACGATATAACCAGAACAACACCATAATAATACCGAATAGTACCAGAATAATACCAGAAAGAGCACCTTGATTATTAAGAGCAATGTTAACTTGCCTCTTCAAGGGGGCAACCTCCAGCAAAGCAAAGCTCTATTACAATAATATACAAGACAAAACTTCTCATACCCTCTACTCCTATTTATACTAAATATGTCTATCAAAAGAACAATATAGAGGAAGATCCTTCTAGAAGTGGAAGCTACTATTAGGTCTTCTTACATTTGTCTTATTATTCCTTATTGCTAGGCCTTATTAATATTGACCTTTATTACATGGAAATATATTATTCTACCTACATGAGGGGTTAGGTCCCTAACATGTCCTCCCCCTTAAAAACAACCTTGTCCTCAAGGCTTGAGATGAGGAAATTGCTGCAGAATGGTAGTTGGTTCCCAAGTGGCATTTGATGGATTTGTATCTTTCCACTGGACTAACACTTCCTTGATGGTTCACCAACGCAGATGACACTCACGCTGGTCCAAAAATGTTTGTGTTTGTAGCCAAATGGAGCCTTCTTCATCCAACTCGGGAAGATTGATTTGAGTTTGGCACTTAGTTCTAATCACCTTCTTAAGTAGGAAACATGAAAAGCAAGATGGAGCTTAGAATGACTGGGCAAAGCTAACTAATAGGCCACCTATCCCACACGTTTGAGAATGGTATAAGGACCATCAAATTTGGGCGCCAATTTCTGACAATGGTCAACTTTGAGGGAATTTTTCTTGTAAGGTTGTAGTCGAAGAAAAACATGATCTCCCTCTGCAAATTGATGTTCAGAGTGACCTTGATCTGCTTGTTACTTCATGTGATTCTAGGCCATGAACAAATTCTCTTTAAGGGTACGGATAATAGCCTCTTGAACTGTATGTGTTTGGTCAATTGGTTGGACCTTCAAGACACCTAGAAAGTATGAGATAACTGAAGGTGGATTTTTCCATATGCCGCTTCAAAAGGAGTCATGCATGTAGTTGTATGGTAATAAGTGGTGTACCACCATTCAACTAGTGGTAACCATTGAGCCGACTTATTTTTCCTTTCCGACGCAAAACACCTCAAATATGTTTCAAACACTTGTTGACAACTTCAGTTTGACCATCAATCTGGGGATGATAAGTTGTATTGAGATGCAATTGGGTGCCTTGTAGCTTGAACAGTTCTTGCTAAAAATTGTTGGTGAAAGTTGGGTCGTGATAAAAAACAATAGAATGAGGCATGCCATGAAGCTTGAAGCCCTGATCCATGAAACGTTGAGCCATAGTGAAGGTCGTAAATGGGTGTTGAAGAGAAAAAAAATGAGCATACTTAGAAAGATGATCAACTACCACCATGATGACTGATTTATTTCCTGATTTAGGTAAGCCTACAATAAAATCCATAGAGATATCCCACCAAATAGCAGGTGGAATCGAAAGTGGTTGTAGTGTGCTAGGAGATTTGACTATTTCTCCCTTTTTGCATTGACAAACATCACATTTAGCCACAAAATTTTGAACATCCTATTTCATACCATCCTAGAAAAAAGAATGCTTGACCCGGTCATAGGTTTTGGTAAACCGTGAGTGCCCAGCGGTGGGTGTAGCATGAATCTTAGAAAGTACCGTGGATTCAAGTTTTGATTGTTTACTTAAATACAAACAACCTTTGTATTGAAGCTCATCATTAAGCCAAGAGTACCCTGGGGAGACTAGAGAATTGGCCTAAAATTGTTGTATCAGAAGCGAACTTTAGGGATCGTGTAGCCATTCCTGGCGAACAACTTGGAGCCAATCTGGTACAATGAAGGAGAGAGAAAAAAGGGACCCTTCATCTTCATATTTTCTGGAAAGTGCATCAACAACGATATTGTATTTGCCTTTCTTTTAAATGATCTCATAATCATATCCAAAGAGCTTAGTCACCCATTTTTGTTGCTCTAGGGAGGAAAGGCATTGTTCTATAAAATACTTGAGGCTTTGATGATCTATGTTAATTTGGAAGTGTTACCCCAATAGATAAGGGCACCAAAGATCCACGGGATGGAAAATAGACAACATTTCATTTTCATAGATTGATCTACCCAAATGTCGCTATGAAAATTGTTTGCTGGTAAATGCCAAAGGCCGACCTCTTTCATAAGGACTACGCCAATCCCTTTCTCAGAAGCATCACATTCCAGGACAAAGGTTTTTGTGAAATCAAGAAGGGCCATGATTAGAGTGGTGAAAATGGCCATCTTCAAGGTTTGAAAAGTCTTAGTAGCTGTTGGATTCCAAGTGAAATACTTATTTTTAAGGAGAGCAGTGAGAGGTGCCACAAACTTTCCATAATTATTAACAAACTTGCGATACTAACCAATTAAACCTGGAAATACACATAATCTTTTGAGATTTTTTGGGTGAGGATAATCTTGCATAGCTTCAATATTTTTAGGATCCACCCTGACATCTACCTTGCAACAAGATGACCCAAGTACTCGACTTCCGAGGAGCCAAAAAATCACATTTAGATTATTTGAAGAAAAGTTGGTGCTGAGAGATTACATGGAGAACTCAATCCACATGAGAAATATGGGATGCCCAAGTTTTACTATAGATGAGGTTATCATCAATGAAAACTAAGACAAAATGACGAAGAAAAGGACGGAAGACATGAATCATGAGTCTTTAGAAAGTGGAGGGAGCATTACACAAGCCAAAGGGCATGACCAAAAACTCATAATCTCCCTCATGATTTCTAAATGCAGTATTAGGAATGTATTATTCATTCATATGGATTTGTTGGTAGCTAGAACGAAGATCAAGTTTAGTAAAGAAATGGGCGCCACTCAATTCATCCAAGAGGTCATCAATGAAAAGAATGGGAAATTTGTCTTTAATGGTGAGTTTGTTGAGGGTGCAGAAGTCAGGACACATGTGCCAAGAACCTTCTTTCTTAAGGACCATGACCACATGAGAAGAGTAGGGGATCGTACTAGGCTGGATAACACCTGCGTTGAACAATTCTTGAACATTTTTCTCAATTTCATTTTTTTGGGAAAAGGGATGACGATAGGGATGGATATTGGGAGGAAGGCTTCTTGGGACAAGGGGAATGGAATGATCATGAACACCATGGAAAGAAGGGAGTCCCTGGGGAGTGAAAAAAAACACTTGATGTTTAGAGAGGATGTATTGGAGGTCCTGCGGCACATAGGGTGTCTTAGTGGCTTGTATGGCATGGAGTTGGGAAATAATGCCATAATGACCTTTTTTTAGGATCTTTTCCATGTGATGGGAACTGATGATCTCCGGGGAAATGAAGGTGATTCCTTGGAACTAATATTGTTCACCCTCATGGTTGAATTTCATAGTTAATTTCTTAAAATCCATGAGAATGTGACCCAAAGTCCTTAGCCATTCTGCACCCAACACAATTTCACAACTGGCCATGTCAATAGAAAACATATGATATTTCATGTGGTACTCACCAATTTGGAGACACACATTTTCACAATGTCCTCCACATTTCATGGACCCGCTATTGGAAATTATTATTTGAAAATTATTGGCAACATAGATATAGCAATTAGTTTCTTGGGAAATGCGGTGATGAATAAAATTATGGGTTCTTCCACTATCACCAAGAATGATGACCTTCCTATGCTTAATGTAACCAATTAGAATGAGGGTTTGGGGAGTAGAGAATCCAGTGAGAGAATTTAGGGAAATGACCGGTTCTACTTTGGGAGGGTCTGAGAGAGGGGCCATGTGAGTGGGTTCAGGTGACATGGACACAAGGGTAGCCTCAACATCATCTTTTGAAGCATCCTTCAAGATGGCCACAATTTTTTTTTCCTTACACTTGTGCCCAGGAAGATATTTGTCATCACAATTATAAAAAAGGCCTTTGAGTTGGCGTTCATCCATTTCAGCCCTGGTCAATTTTTGTATCTTTAGTGGAGTAGAAGGAGGAGTGGGAGTGACTAGTTTAGTTCGAGGAATAAAGGAGGGTTTTTGGTTTTGAGAAGAGACAACCTGTTGTGCTTCCTTATCTCTTTTAGTAGTGTCCACCCAACTCTGAGGCCGAGCCATGAGGACATGGGAACGGATCTCATCCTTGAGGCCACTGATAAAACATTCTCGGAAAAACGCATCAGACATGCCCTCTGTACGAAAATCCAATCGCTCAAAAGAGGCTATAAATTCTTCCATTGCGCCAGATTGTTTCAAATTTTTCAAATGGCCTAAATAGTTGGAGTCAGTGTCAAAGCGTTCATAAATATGTGCCACATAACCTTGGTGGAAATTTTTTCTCCATTGCCACCATTTGCAATGTTCTTGATCTATATGGAGAACACCATACCGGAGTTTGGCCAGCTCATCCATAATGCCATACAAAGAGAAATAATGTTCCATTTGATTTACCCAGTCAGTGGGATCTGAGCCATCAAATTTGGTCACGTCCACACGTGGAAGGCATAGGTCACACTAAAAGTGATGGGGATGAAAATTCTACGAATGAGAGGAAATTTCACCTTTGGTTTTCAAAGGTGGGTTAGATGAGGGAATATCTATAGGGATATGTAGCTTGGCGTAGATCATTGTAGTGAAGGATTCAAGCTGGGTAGCAAGGTCTTGTTTGAGGTATTTTTTAGGTCCTCTATTTTGGCGTTGATGGAGGAATGCATGTTTTTATTGACGGTGGCAATATTGACACTGAGTTGTCTCACTTCTTGTTGGTTTTATGTGAAATTAGAGTGCAAGGCATTAAAGAGAGCTTCCAAGTCTTGGCTATGGGTGTGGGACATGATGAATATGGAACACGAAAAGGGGCGGGTGGGACCACACAAAAAATAGGTTATGGGTGAAGTGTATCACAACGATCAGGGCGATGAGTTGAATCCAATGAGACAGGTCTCAAATAATGGTGCCAACAAGATCCTGACTCTTTTTGTTTACTCCGGCAGAGTTATACTTCGATCTGAAGAATATTGCAGTGATGAAATGCCCAAATTCTTAACATGAAGAAATGTGTAGTAATTTCGCAACCCGAATGCAGGAGACACAGTTGTGCAGAAATAGATCTTGTCTGTTATGTTTTTTTTTCCGTTCCAAGGGTTAGGGTATTCAAGGGTTCTACAGAAAAGGGTTTTCACTGTGCTATAGCTCTCTGATATACATGTGGGGTCCAACAGTAGTACTTGACCCAATATCTCAGGGCACCAACTAAGGAGGATAGACCATGCCCTTAGTCATACTACTTGACTATATAGGTACTAGAGAGTATATTCCCAAGTTTTGTTCTTGGTGGCACTATAGAAGTCAGGCGGATGATTGGTTTATCTATGGAGGGATTTAGGATATCTAGGTCAATCTATATATAGGTTCTGTCTGATGCACTACCACTCGAAGGGGTACCAACATGGGTTACAAGGGTGGCCAACAAATGTACGATTAAGTACCACTTGTATTTCCTATGTGTATGAATCCCCAGCCGCAGGTTTATGCATGTAACGACAGATATCTGTAGCTTAAATTCCCCAGAATATGTCTCTACCCTGAAAAAAAATTAACCCATAATTTTCTACTGAGGAAGGTGCTCCGATACCACTTGTAATATTCCAGATATAAAATAGTATGCATAACATAAATAATTAGCTATAAATGGCAGATAAACAACGATATAACCATAACAACACCGCAATAATACCAAATAGTACTAGAATAACACCAGAAAGAGAACTTTGATTACTGAGAGAAATGTTCACTTGCCTCTTCGAGGGGAAACCTCCAGTAGAGCAGAGCTCTATTAAAATAATATACAAGACAAAAATTCTCATACCCTCTACTCCTATTCATATTAAATATTTCTATCAAAATAACAATCTAGAGGAAGATCCTTCTAGAAGCGAATGCTTCTATTAGGTCTTCTTACATTTGACTTAACAATCTAGAGGAAGATTCTTCTAGAAGCAAAATCTTCTATTAGGTCTTCTGACATTTGACTTATTCTTCCTTATTTCTAGGCCTTATTAATATTGACCTTTATTACATGGAAATATATTATTCTACCTACGTGAAGGGTTAGGTCCCTAACACAACATGCCAAATAGCTCTATAAAGGATGAAGGGTTTTCTACAGAAGACATTAAATTTGGGGTTAAGTAGCTCTCGAAAGGAAATGTAATGATCTCAAGCCATTATGTAAGGATCATCACTGTTTTGGTGTCTTTTTAAAACTTTTTCCTGGTTGTGGTATTTCGTCAAACACTTTGTTGATCTACTTTTTAGATGTGTTTATATGTGTGTATGAAACAAATAACAGAAAGAGATAACCATGGAACATACCTCAACCATATGCAATAATATAGACAAGCCAAAACATCTCAATTCTTCTTTATTCATAAAATAGAGAAACCTGCTACAATGAAGATGTCGATCCGAAATGCTCAATAGATGGCCAAGAAGATAGACAATAGATAAGAGATGCTAGAAAATGCTCCTGCTAATAAAAAAGATGCCTCCAAAGGATGAATAAGAAATGAATATCAATACCATCAGATCTGAATGCCAAACTCTCCAGCTGAAGAATGCCATGCTCTAATAGAAGGCTGAAACCCTCAATAACTCGGCCTTGCTACCAAAAGTGTCCAATCACCCTAATAAATATGCCAACTGATAGATTGGGTGATATTAAGAAAAACCCAGGTGACCGAATCTCCAAGATCCCTCTCAATCTCTGTAGATCTGAAATCCCCCACTTAATGGTGTGCCCCACTGGATGACTGAAACCCTAGATAATTCAGCCTTGCTGAAGGAGGCCTCCAAATGCTCTGAAACTCTCCACGATGATAGATCAAGATGCTGCAATGAGAACCCAAGTGTTCAAATCCTCAAATACCTGCTAGATTCTTAGATCTAGCTACCCTCCAAATAATGGTGCTCTCTCCCCTTGGGAAAACGTCCCACTCTCAATACAAATCGATCCTCCACTAAAAGACTCCGGAAAACCTACAAGAATGATGCCAAGACACCTGCAAAGGAAAACCAATACCTGGAATTCCCTGAATCCATTCTCCTCAGCTAGGACGAATCCCTCCTCAATGAATGGTGCACCCCCCTTGCTGGAAACCCCCAACTGGTGCACCCTCTCTCTATCTGCACAAGCAATCGATGTAGAATCCTCCTGCAACTAAGTAGATATGGAACTAGAATGGTGTGGGAGAGTATTTCATATACGATACCAAGCTTGGGACAATATAGGTGGAATCTTTCACCACTGAATCGTCCTCTAGGGTTTGTTATGTCAAAACCCTCAAAACCCCCAATATTGGGCTCACTAGCTAGAAGCCAAAAATCAAAATAAGATCATACATGAATGAATGAGAAGAGGCCCTTGCCTTTCCTTTATACTTTTTGGCTCACCTTGTCCCTCCAAAGTGACTTTCATTTTATTAATATTTAATTAAATAATTAAATCACTTTAATTAATTAATTAACCTTTTTACCTTTGAAAATATCCTTATCTCTCCTTGTGGCTTCTCTGGCCACTGAAAGTCACTTCTATCCATCCCATCCTTTAGCATTTCTCCTCCCGATTCCAATGAGCTATTACACTGATAGGTTCCTCCAAGTAATGTGCCCAAAATGACCACTTCAGTGAATTCCATTGACTTATAGCTCAAAATAGTCAAAATCATGGAAATCGTCGGAATGCAATGAAACCAAAGCCAACCTATGTGGAATGGCTCATAATGATGGGATATGATCATCAATGCAAGATAGACCCCACAATGCCTCTCAAATACCCCTGTACTCGCTCTAGCACCCATCTAGCTACTCTGGTCATCATAAATCTCTGCCGTGTGATGATGTCCCAAAGTGGGGACATTACAGGAAAATCCAAGGAAATCCAAGTTTACCAAGCTGGAATATTAAAAATTAGAGGATGTATATTCGTCCCTCTGTTAGGATATTTAGACACTTAGGAGTTAGTTAATGTCTAATTGGTATAATGTGTCATTATGTAAAAGTGTGTTTCTTTAGTATGCATTAGTATGCATTTGTAGTTAGAAAATCCGACGGTCACGATATGTTCCCGGCATAGAGTGATCTTATGGCTCATATTGTCCTCGATCTTAACGTCCATTGATATGTGTATTAACACTTGATTGGTCCATGATCTATGTTTAAAGAGCATGGAGGGTCATTTTCCGATGATCAATTGTGATAAGCTCTCTTGTGAAATCTCTCTGTAATTTTTTCTTTTGTATTAATAAACTTCTCCATGTGGTCGCATTCGTTGGGGCCATGGATGTTTCCCCTTAAGGGTTTTACTACGTTAAAACATCAGTGTGTTGATATTTGATATAGTTGTGTGAGTGGTTACTGAAGGTGTTTGTCCTCTGTTGGAATACATGTGTTATCAAACATGGTATAAGAGAATGTTTGAAGACCTACTTGTGTTGTAGATCAAGATCGTAAAGACGAGTTGTCTCATATTCATTTTCTTCCATTTATGTACATTTTTGGGATGAGGGAACTATTCCATTGCATCTAGAGCACTCGTTTCATTCAAGAACACTTTTCGTTTCACTCGAAAATGTTTCAATTTTCCCAAGATACAACCATTTCAGCTAGATACGAAGGTATAAATCCTGAATACGCCCTTTTTAAATTTTTGCAGAGTATTATTTCAATTTTACATTTTTTTTTTCCGAGTTGCTACTATTTTATATTTGTGTATGCTCTTTTCCCCTCACACTATGCGATCTCAGAAAATAAAAAAATTTAGGAAAAGGTGCATTTTCTGGGTAAGTTAATCGAGATCTAACCCTTGTTGTGATCGATAAGCGAAATCTTTTTCTTGTGTGAAAATATTTTTTTTAGCACACTCTCCAAGGCCGTATTCAACAACAACAACAATCCTATTGCTAAACCATACAATATGTTTTTCTATCCCACTTTGTTAAAAGTTGCCTTATTAAGTAAGAGGTCTTGAGTTCAAGTCTCTCTTTTTGTTACTTTTTTTTGGAAAATTTCATGCTCCATTATAAAGTGTATTTCACTTCAAGTATAAAAGTGAATCACTATAAGTAGCTTTAATATTTTATTTTAGAGTTATGTATTTTGCATGCAACTTTCTTTTGTAAAGTAACTTCATTGTAAAAGTGATCCCCACTTCTTTTTATAAAAGTGGGTTACTTCATAAAACAACTTATTTGTAAATGTGAGGTTATTTGGAGGGGTATCACCACAACGTAGTTCTTTGGTTATCATATGTGCCTTTTTTTTAAATGGCATAGCTTTCACATCCGAAGTTCATTTTCAATGTCGTTTTTTTTAAAACCACCTAATTTTTCGAGATATTTCCATCCAGACCATCAGTTTCAACTTTTAAATACATATTATCTACACATTTAATATGGCTTGGCTTCTTCCAGTAATATTTTTCTTACCAACATCAACTACTTCCAATGAAAATTCCATATGGAGGATTTATTAAGAAGTAAAGGCTTGTACTGGATTATCTTGGGAAAGGAAAAATAACCCATTGATGCTGATAAGAAAATCAAATGGGCTAATAGGAGTGACGAAGCACGTGGACTGATCAAAATGTCCATTTCTCTTGATTTAAGGTTCGACCTTCAAGAAATTGATGACCCCGATGAAGCTTGGGAAAATATTGAATTTGTGATTGGTAAACAAAATATTATTTGAGCACATCAATTAGAAAATCAAATACTGACTTTAAGTCAAAATGATTTTTCTTGCATTGGAGACTATCTATCTAAGTTTAAAACACTCATAATTTTATGTCAAGAATGTGAGATAAAGCTGGAGGAAGAGCGTTATATCTATATTATTATTTATAAGATAGGTAGTTCATATTTTGTGTTTGTAACTACCTTTTATTCCATGAGAGAGGCTCTAGGGAAAGCTTATCAAAAACCCACTCTTGAGTCTTTTTGTGATGCTTTGATTAGAGAGAAAGATAATCTTGTACAACTTGGAGTGATCAGCACCGTAGGTATCTCCAACAAAGCCTTAGTCACCCAACAGAAAGATAAACCCAAGAATCCCAAGAAGAAACATCATTGCCACAACAAAAAGCAACATAAGGGTCCCAAACCGACCAAGACAACTTCAACTCCTAATGGTGACAAATGAGAAAAATCTAAAAATAAGAAGATTGATAAACATTGCATCTTTTGTGATAAAGATGGGCATGACGAGTCCAAATGTTTCAAGAAGATGGCAGCTTTAGAAGCAGTGATGGAGAAGCACAACACCAATATTGATTCTACTTCTTCTTCTTCTCATGGACATGCACTTTTTGCTTCTGGTTTCTCCTTCAATGCAACTTCTACTTATTTTGATGAGTGACTTATTGATTCTAGAGAATCTTATCATATGGCCAAGGATAAAGACATATTTTCTTCTCTAAATGAATGTAACACCAAGAAAATATTTTTTGGTAATGATAGATCTCTTAGTGTTGTAGGATCTAGAACAATTCAAGTAGATAATGGCCATTTCAATGATGTATTATGTGTTCCAAGTCTTTCTTGCAACCTTCTATAAGTGTATCAAATCACTCACTTAGGTGAAGGTAAAACCATATAGTTTTCACCTCACCAAGTTGTAATCAATGATCTAAAATATCCTAAACATGTTCTTGCAACTGGAATTGTTGATGATATTACCAGGCTGTACAAGTTTGACAACTTTCGGTCATCATCTTTTCCATCATATTTTGTTTCTCATAGTAATGAATTAAGCCAAATTTGACATGAGTGGTTTGGTCATCTAAACTATCTCTCATTGTAACAACTATGTAATCAACAAATGGTGATTGGTCTTCCTCTTGTTTCATGCAAAGATGGTGTTTGTGTCGGTTGTGTTCTTGAAAAACAACATCGGGACAGTTTTGACAAATGTGCCTCTTGGCATGCCTTGGGCCCTTTGCAGCTTGTTCCCAATGACTTGTGTTGTCCACTTTTTTCTCCTTCTTTTTTTGGGTGAAACTATTTCTTAACTTTCATTGATGACTTTTCCAGACGTACTTGAGTTTACTTCTTAAAACTTAAGATTGGAGTTTTTGACAGGTTTTTGGCCTACAAGGCCCTTGTAAAAAAACAAACTGGACATCAAATTCAAAGGTTAAGAATAGATAATGGAGGCAAATATGTGAACAATAATTTTACAAGTTACTGCACTGCAAAAGGCATCCAAATGAAACAAACTGTTCCATATACACCACAACTAAATGGTGTTGTTGAGAGAAAGAACTTCACATTAAAAGAAATGAATAATTGTATGATCCAATCTAAGGGATTAAGTCTAAAGTATTGGGTGGAAGCCATCAACTATGAAAATTACATAGTACATCGCACTCCCACAAAGGATCTTAAAAATATAACACTTGAAGAAGTTTGGACTAAAATTAAACCAGATGTAAGTCACTTGTTAGAAAAACAGGACCGCGGAGCAATAAAATAAAACAAATGTAGAAACAAAAACACAGAAGACACACAATACAAGAGAGACACAGATTTACATGGTTCACCCAGTGTGGTCTACATCCACCAGAGAAATTGCCAAGTCCTTCCTTTATTATTATCCAACAAATGAAGGGATACAACCTACAGCAAAACCCGTTGTAACTTCCTCTTCTTTCTCTCACAGTCTCCTCTCTCAGAATACAATATTCACCCTCATCCATAGCCGCAATACATTTCCCTCATAAAAGAGGGTTGCCTTCTAGGGAAAAAAACACTAACATAATCTCTACCGTTAGATCTGCGACCTTATAATGAACGGTCCAGATTTACAATGAAATTACAATATACTTTTATAAGGAAATTTTTGCTTTGGGGGCTTCGCCCCTGAACCCCCATCGGGGGACGCTGCCCCTGAACCCCCGTTGGGGGCCCGCTTGCCCCCAGACCCCCCAGCTGGGGGGATGGACCCCCCGGACCCCGCAGAGGGGGTACACCCCCTCTGCACTCCCCCGCGTGGAAGAGTGTACATACTTCTGGGGTGTAAATACTTCATGGGGTATAATCACGGCTGAAAGAAAGGACCTCTGAATCAGGAAGATAATCAAGCTCCACAACCAACAATCTCCCACTTGGAGACTGATCTCAACAACTCCACCGCTGCTGTATATGCTGGACTCTGAACCTTCTTGGACCTGGAAAATTTCTCATCTTCATCTTCA
>ML785146.1:383529-409551 GCA_009831015.1 Picea engelmannii
AACATAATCTCTACCGTTAGATCTGCGACCTTATAATGAACGGTCCAGATTTACAATGAAATTACAATATACTTTTATAAGGCAATTTTTGCTTCGGGGGCTTCGCCCCCGAACCCCCATCGGGGGATGCTGCCCCCGAACCCTCGCTGGGGGCCCGCTTGCCCCCAGACCCCCCAGCTGGGGGGATGGACCCCCCGGACCCCGCAGAGGGGGTACCCCCCCTCTGCACTCCCCCGCGTGGAAGAGTGTACATACTTCTGGGGTGTAAATACTTCATGGGGTATAATCACGGCTGAAAGCAAGGACCTCTGAATCAGGAAGATAATTAGGCTCCACAACCAACATCACTTCTGTGTATTTGACAACATAGCATGGGCTCACATTCCCGATGAGAAAAGAAAAGCATTGCAGCCTAAAAGTGAGAAGGAATTTTGTTGGTTATTCTAAAGATGTAAAAGGTTATAGAATTCTTTAACCACATTGTAATTAAATTATTATTAGAAGAGATGGTAAATTTTATGAAAATATCTTGGCCTTCGAGCCTAATTCAATGTTTTTTCCTTCTTCGTCCTGTGATTCATATTCAAAGTTTGTTCCTTCTTATGTTCCTATTCTTGTTTCTTATTCAGATGATGACAATGAGGATTAAAATACACCTATGCATGCTCAGATTCCTCCATATGAGTCCATTAAACTTGAACCAACACCATCACCACTGCTTCCTAGATGGGTTCGTTCAACACGAGAAGAAACTGATGATCTTGTTGGTGATCCTTCAGATCAACGTCGAACACGTTCTTAGTTCCAGTGAGCCTCTTCTCTTTTGACTCAAGTTTTAGAGACTCATAATCCATAGAAACTTGCAGAAGATTTAGCTCATCCATATTGGGATACAACAATGAATGCAAAGTATCATTCTTTAATGGAAAACGATACTTGGGATCTTGTATCTCTTCCAAAAGGAAGAAAACTTGTTAGATGTAAATGGGTCTATAGAACTACGTATGCATCAGATGGAAGTGTTGAAAGACACAAGGCTCAGTTAGTTTCCAAAGGATTTTACTAAGTTGAAGGAATTGAATATAATGCAACCTTTTCCCCTGTAGCCAAAATGAATTCCATCCGCCTTGTTCTTTCCCTTGTTGCCTCACATAAATGGGAGGTCCATCAGATGGATGTTAAATTCACCTTCTTGCATGGGAATTTGCAAGAATAAATCTACATGGAAAAACCTCCTGGCTATGTCCATAATGAATCCATCCTTGTTTATCGCCTTAAGAAATTTCTTTATGGTCTTAAGTAAGCTCCTTGGGCTTGGTATGCCAAAATGGACAACTTTCTTATTGAAAACAATTTTTCTAGATGCCATTTCGATCCTAATGTCTATACCAAGAAAGTAGGAATCCATCTCATAATCCTTGTCCTTTATGTTGATGACATTATCCTTACTGGTAGTGACTCAAAAATTTTAAACCATGTGAAAACCATCCTTAAGAAGAAATTTGAAATGACATACTTAGGCTTTTTGGACTATTTCCTTGGCCTCCAATTTTTGCAAACCAATGAAGGAATTTTTATTTCCTAGTCTAAGTATGTTTGTGACCTTCTTCGTCGCTTTCACTTGGAATATTGTAAGCCAACCCTCTCTCCATTCTAGTCTGGATTCAAGCTTATTGTCACCTGTACTTCTCCTGAAGTTTATGCCACCTTGTACCATAAATTAGTTGGTATCTTCTTATACTTGAATCATACTCATCCTGATATTTCCTTTGCTATTGGTATTGTTTCCTGATACATGAAAACACCCCATGAAATCCACTGAAAAGAAGCTAAAAGGATACTTTAGTATGTATGGGGTACAATTTAGTTTGGGATACATTACAGTTCAAGGGAGACTCCTTTATTGGTTGGTTTCATTGATTTAGATTGGGTCAGTGACCCTGATGATCAAAAGTCTACTATAAGTTATGTTTCCAACCTTGGTTCAGGACCTATCACTTGGGCCTGTAAGAAACAACATGTTATTGAAATTTCTTCAATAGAAGCAGAGTATCGAGCAATGGTAAATGAAATTTAGGAAGCCTTATGGATTTGGCAGATCCTTTCAAATTTTGGATTTCGACAAAAAAATCCAACCAGCCTTTGGTGTGACAATCATTGTTCCATCAAGCTTGTGAAAGACCCAGTTCAACATCAACATAGAAAACACATTGAGCTACACATGCACTTCATCATAAATCTCATTCATGGTCAAGTTATTGAAGTGCTCTTTTTCCCTACATAATATCAAGTTGAATTTTTTTTCACAAAGTCTCTTACAGAAGTGAATTTTTCCAAACTTAGATCTATGTTAGGAGTTCAAAAAATTGTCATTAAGGGGGGATAGGCTCTAATTCCTCCTTCCTTCTCCTATTGTTTCACTATTGTAAATCCTTCAATCCTATCCCAAGTTGTTCTGAAGGGGGGATGTTAGAATATTTAGACACTTAAGAGTTAGTTAAGATCTACTTGGTCTAATGTGTTGTTAAGTAAAAGTGTGTTTCTTTAGTATGCATTAGTATGCATTTGTAGTTAGGAAATCTGATGGTCACGATATGTTCCCGACATAGAGTGATCTAATGGTTCATATTCTCCTTGATATTGATGACCATTGATTTGTGGCTTAACACCCGATTGGTCCATGATCTCTATTTAAAGAGTATGGAAGGTCATTTTCCAATGATCAATTGTGAAAAAATCTCTTGTAAAATCTCTTTGTAATATTTTTCTTTTGCATTAATAAACTGCTCCAAGTGGTCACGTTGGTCGAGGTCGTGGATGTTTCCCCATAGGGGTTTTACCACATAAAAACATCGGTGTTTTGATCTTTGATCTGGTTGTGTGAGTGGTTACTGAAGGTGTTCGTCCTCTGTTGGAATACATGTGTTCTCGAACACCCTCACATACATAATCTCTTCAATTTAGCTCTCCAACAAGGCTTCCCAAAACCTTGGACTCAAAGCCTCAATGTACCTATTTTTAAAAGAGGGATAAAATAAACCCTTCTAATTATAGGACCATTATGATTAACCCCATTTTAGCTAAGTGATAAGAAATTATTTTGGAAAAAACTATCGGTACATGGCTATAAAGCCATGGAAAAAGAGATAGAGGCCAGGATGGGTTTAGTGGCCACCATTCCACTGTAGAACACGTTGTTACATCTAGGATCATTAAAGAGGAGTGTCATAATGATGAAATTGATCTCCTTTGTTTTTTTTTTATTTTAGAATATCTTTTGAGATTGTGCCCAGGAGTAACCTATGGAATAGTTTAGAAGAGATTTAAGTCCCTTTCAAGTTAGTATTTGTTGTGGTAATTCTATATGAGAAAGTTATTGCAAATTTTAGGAACACTGAAGGCTGGTCGGAAGAAATTAACTGTAATATAGGAGTCAAGCAAGGTTGTCCCCTATTCCCTACCCTTTTTGGCATTTATATTGATACGTTAGAATATTGTTTGGAGGATCCATACTGTGTTGTCCCGACTCTTGCTAGTATAGTCATTATCCTCCTTCTTTATGTTGATTATATTGTTCTTATGACGAAGAGTCCCGATGACCTAGGTAAGAAACTAATAATTCTCAAAGAATTATGCGCTAGCATGGGCATGATTGTGAACATTGACAAAACAAAGGTTATGCTAATTAAATCCAAAAGGATCACCTACAATACTTTTGTTTATGGAAACAATAGCTCGGAGAAAGTTCCTTCATAAAAATATCTTGGAATCAATATTCGCCACAAGATCAATTGGAACTAAAACATTGAAAAAAGGATAAATGGATGGTCAAAAGATTATTATGGGCTTGAAAACAATTGTAAATCAGTAGACCTTTGGCTTTGGGATAAAAAAAAAATTCCTCTTTCACACTCTCGTGACTCCGGTTATCTTATATGGATATGAAGTTTTTTGTTGTAGTGTATCTAGAGAATCCTGGAGAAAGATAGCAAATCCAAAAGAATTTTGTAACTTATAATTTCAATATTAAGGGAAATACACCCTATCATATCCTCCTCATATAAGCAAGCCTTTCCCTCATTGAGAGAATTTCTATGATTATATACCTAACATACAAGAAAAATATAAACAACATGGATGATAAGAGGCTCCCCAAATTTGCTTGAAACTATAGCCAAAAGCACCAACAACTCAAGAGGGAATGACATGAAGATGTCAAATATTGGCTAAATCATTGGGGAATACAAGAAGAATCCATCATGCAGAATATCAATAATATTACAAATATTATCACTTCTAAATTTAATAAGAATATGTGGTGTGATAAAAAAATTAGTGGATAAAAGGAAATTAAGATACTACAAGGAAGTAGTCAACCCTAATTTAGAAGATCAAAATTACCTCTTAGTTTTGAGAAGTGAAAAGAAGAAAATCAACATTGCTAAAATAAGAACAAACTCCCATGAGCTACATAGTGAAACTAGGTGTTGGACAACTCCCAAAACACCGTGGCATGAAAGAATCTGACATCATTGTGACACTAAGAGGGTAGAAGATTAAAAACACTTCCTATTAGATTATCTTGCATTCAAAATGTATATAAAAAAGTTGGGTACTCATGTATTAGTATTTTTTATAGAAATGTCTAGGAACTATGGTATTAATTTAAGTATTTATTCATGTCTAGGGACTATGGTATTAAGTTAATTATTTATTCATGTCTAGCAACTGTGGTATTAAGTTAAGTATTTCTTCTCTTTTCAATGAATAATTTGTCCTCAAACAATTGGGAAATATAATTAAATCTTATCAGAAAAAATATCCCCATTCCAAGCACCATGAAGAAAATAGGATTTTATCATAGTGTTAGAACAAGACTTGAGTTAGTTTATATAATTTTCTTTTTCCTTTTACATAAATATCATTATTCGTGTATTATTGTTGAGCCAACCTAAGATGAAAATCCAATCTATGCTCACTATAGAACGTTACCCAATTTTATGTCTAGAAGTTTACTGAATGAGTATTTCCAATAGTATAGTCAACCATAAATACAAATCCCTTATCATAGATGTTATCCTGAATCATCTCAACAAGCTTGCTTCCTAGTTTTCTCTATTCATTTTTGGATGAATCAAACTCAATGTATTCCTTGAGAATATACAAACCCCTTTCAATCAAATATCCAACCTTGAATGGTCTTGGTACACAAATAGTATGTTGGGCCTATATCTATGTTTGTCTTAATAAATAATGATACAACATTGGTGTCATAGAAATTTGCAACGATTGGGCATATGAGGAGAACGAACATGAAGTTGGAAGCATAATCAATGGAATCTTCCCAAAGGTTTCACAATGACTATCATCTCAAACTTTCACCTTTCCTTATACAAATCATAACCCAACCAAGATCACAATAATTATGGTGACTTAAGTAGTGGTTAAAAATGTATAAATACCACAATTAAATATTATCTACTTCTATTCTCATATATTGAAAAATTTTGGTTGGCACAAGGTTGTATTTTTTCTTGGTTTTCCTATGTGTTGTGGGTTCCTTTTCTAGATGATACCTTAGTGGTTTGTTCTATTCCCTGGTCCTTTGTGGTCTATTATGTGCCCTAGTACTTCATTCCACCTATATTTTAGTCTTAGTAAATATCAATCTACACCCTTGCATTGGATCTTGTGGAAAATAAGGCCCTCCATTTACGAATTCCATGAGTTTTTCTCCCCTACATTTTGGGTCAACCCTTGTCCAATTTCCCATAAGTCTTGGTTCTTTCTATGGTCTGTTGTCAATATGGACTATAGAGAGGTGTAATAAATTAGAAGAATATTAAGAAACCATGAGGGTTCTATTGGTTGTGGAGCCTGATTATCTTCCTAATTCATAGGTTTCTTTTAGTCGTGCTTGGACCCCATTTCCTAATGAGGGGGTGTGGGGGGGATTTTCCCCCCACAACTGTTGCCAGGGGGGCGACAACAATTTTTGTATCCCCCCCTATGGCGGGGGATTTGGGGGCAGCAACCCCAAAGCGAAATTTTGGGAAAAATTACCTTGTAAAATATTGTAATTTCATAGTGAATCTAGATCGTTCATTATAAGGTCACATATCTGACAGTAGAAGTTATTTTAGGGTTTTTTTTCCCTATAAGGAAACTCTCTTTTATGAGGGAATTGTATTGCGGATGTGTATTATCATTAATATTTTATTCTGAGAGAGGATATTGCGAGAGAAGGAAGAGTAAGTTACAACGGGTGTGCTACAAGTTGTATCCCTTCATTTTGATGGATAATAAAATGGAAGGACCTGAAAATTTCTCTGATGGGTGTATCCCACACTAGGTGAACCACATATATCTGTGTCTCTATTGTATTGTGTATATTTTGTGTTTTATTTCCGTATTTTTATTTTATTTTATTGCTCCACGATCCTTTTTTTATAACAACTAGTATCAGAGTGAAAGGTAACTTGTAGGAAAAGAGGGTTCCTAGTTCGAGTGGGAGCAATGGAAAAAGATGGAAAGTTTAGGGTTGAGAAATTTAACGACAAAAACTACCAGTTATGGAAGATGCAAATGGAATATTATTTATATCAAAATGATATATTCTTATCATTGGGCATAATAGAAAAGAAGCCGACGGCCATGAAGGATGAAGAATGGGAGTTTCTCGACAGAAAGGCACTAGGAATGATACGGATGAGCCTGACAGCGTCGGTGGCTTTCAATATTTCAAAAGAAAAGACAATGAAGGAATTGATGGACGTGTTGGCTAAACTATATGAAAAACCCTCGATTTCCAATAAGATATTTCTAATGAACCGATTATTTAATATGAAGATGTCAGAAGGTGGAACTGTCATAGATCATTTAAATTAATTTAATACGGTTACTAATCAACTAATTTCTATGAAAGTGGACTTTTATGATGAGGTAATCAATATTCTTATCTTGTGCTCATTGATAGAAAGCTGGAACGACTTGGCCATGGCTATAAGTAACTCTGTCTCTAGTTCAAACACTCTAAAATTTGATGATGTTGTTCTTGTTATCCTTAGCGAGGAAATATGACAGAAAAGAACAGATGAGACATCAGGTAATGCGTTAAACATAGAGAACACGGGAATACAAAAGGATAGAGGAAAGGGATCAAGAAATGATCCGTCGGATCTTTTAATGACTTATGGTTGAGTTTTAATTTTGCATGCATTAATTAACCATTTGAGAAACTTAGTGAAAGAATGAGGAAAGAAGAGGAATTATGAAATCCATATACACATTTGAAGATCTGAAATGAAATAAAAGACAACAAACCATAACACGCAGATTGATAATGGAGTTCGGCACAACTTTGCCTACGTCTCTGGGCCTTTTCTCTGTGGGGGAGGTTTCTTTATTTCTGTTCAAAATCTCAAAAGTACATTGCTACAATGCCAAATTTCTACAATACTGATCTGGTCATGTTCGTCTAGATCTCTAGAACCATGCAAAGAAAATGGCACGCAAAACGGACGTCCGGAGCTCCCAGAAATGGTCCGACAACGTCTCCTCCTCAAAAGCTTCTCTGCCTCAAAATGGCTTTGGCTTGGCTTCTCCTCAGCATAATTCTGCTTTGAATGCCCTCTATGGCCTCAAACAGGCCTGGGTTATATAGCTGGGAAGTTGGTTGTTCATATCCAACTTCCTCCCAAAATTTAGGCTCCAAAACTACCCAATAACTCCCAAAAATGGAGAAAATTAACTAAAAATAGGCTTAATTACAATAAAAATCCAAAAAGTAGTTTAAAAACCCACTTTATAGTTATAATATGGGCGAAGCCCCATTCAATGGCGCATTCCCCTTTACTCCCAGTCATATGGAGGTTTACACGACCACGGGCTGGGGCTTAGCCCCTAGCCCTCTCCTTTATGCGCCATAATACCATACAATATATTTAATATTATGGGTTTTATAACATAAGAAATAATGTGGTGCATTGGTAAAGAACCATTTCTTAAGTTGTTGGGCTTGGTGGTGGACGTGGGTTCAAATCCCATGGACCCCAAAACAATTTTTGAAACATGCCACTTCAACTAATGACTGGGTGCCATGTGGTTGCCCATGACTGGGCCACGTGGCATCTCCCCATTTGCCAGATTAATGCCACTTGTCAGCTATTGATTGGTCCAGTTGCCTGCCACATGTCTACCTTGTCAACAAACCTGCCCAATCACCATCAGCCAGTGAGTGCCACTTCATATCCTGCACAGTCAGCATGCTGACATCAACATTGACTTTTTGACCAATTGACCTTTTACTTTTTCCCTGTTTGGGCTTCCGATCAGAACGCGATAACTTTTGCATACGGAGCCCGTTTGACAAAGTAAATATACCGCCAGAATCAAGAAGACGAGATGGATGAAATGGTGCTGGTTTCGTTGGATTCTGAGCACTTTCAGTTTTGAGCATTTTTCAAGCCTTGTCAGGCTTCTGGATCTGATTTCGGATCACACCTCCCCACAATAAGACCTTTTGGTCCCCAAAAGGTTACTGACCAGTCAACAAGCTCGATATAGGCCACCCAGCTTGCTCTCTATCTCTGAACTCTGTCCTGTGCACCTGTCTCATTAAGATCAATTGTAACACAATCATGACAACTGATAGTATATTGTTAGCCATTTGAACCCTGTTACATCTTACTGAAGCCACTATCATCCACGTAGAAAAAATTGCTAATGATAGCATAAAAAAGATGACTGTAAATGAACTGATATACTTGAAGTATCTGCATGACATGGACTTATCTTGAAGCAACTTACGATTGATTTTCCATTCAACAACCATATTTTGTTCTTGCTTAAGATCAATTACTTCATTTGAAACAATTATTGGTTTGTTGCATGCTTGCACTGCATTCGTTAATTGTTCCCTTGTTTGAAGTGTTTTATTTTCTTTAACACAATGAGCATGAACCACATAATCATGACCCGCTTTAGTGAATTGATATTGATTCTTTGTCCTGTAGAAGATTGCCTTACGATCAAATACGTATGGACTACCTAAGATCATTCCACATTCTCTTAATGACACTACATCACAAGTTACTTCGTCCACATACTTAGATGAAATTGCAAATTTGATTGTGCACTGTTTTGTTATGTGAATTTGATGATGATTGCTTATCCATTTAAGTGTGTAAGGCTTATGATGAGTTTGTGTTTTTAACCCCAATTTCTTAACCAATTCTTCTGAGATTAGATTAGATTTAAATCCACTGTCGATTAATGTGTCTATCTTAGTGTGTCGCATGATTACCCTTATATTAAACAAGTTGCTTCTATAATCAATCTCTTCACCATTTTTACCTATCATACCAACCAATGAGATATTTGACTGATCACCTAAATCCGATCCCAAGTCTATGGGTTTTGATGTTGTTGCCTCTATTTGCATTCCCTTCTTTTCTTTGAACCACTTTGGCTTCTTCTCGGGATGCAACTGCCAACATATGTCCTCATCATGTCCCTCTTTCTTGCAATGCTTGCAAGAGGGTTTTCCTTCCTTCTTTGACACGATATTTACATTCTTGTCATTTCCATGCCTTTTCCTCTTGTCCTCTTTCCTCAAAGACGACGATTCCCCTGACACACCTGCTTTCCCTGCTTCAATATACATAGCTTGAACAGAAACCTCATCAAGGTTAGTGGGTCCAAACATGAAAACAATGTTTCTAATATGCGCAGACAAACCTCCTATATACTTCATAAGGGTTTCTTGTGTTTGCAAAGGAATGTCTAACATTAATGCCATTTTTTGAAATCCATCAGTGTATTCTTGCACTGTTTGTCCTTTTCTTAGCTTTAAATATTGCCATTCAATTATTTCTTTTTCTTTATAACCCAAAGGATAGAATTGTTTCCTAAGTGTAGAAATGAAATCCTTCCATGATGGAAATACATTACCCACATTTTGTGTTCCTTTTTGCAACTTTCTTTGCCACCAGATAAGCGTTGTACCTGCAAGTCTCAAAGATGCCAACTGGATTTGTGTGGCCTCATCCTTGCTCTGTTGCACACTGCAGTATACCTCCATTTGCCCGATCCAGTTATCAATTTTTTCTGCATTTACTTCACCATCATATATGGGCAACTCAAATTTTACATCAATTTTTAACAATGGCATTTCATGTTTATTCTTATGAACATTTTTCTTTCCACTAGATTTAGAACTTGAACTTGAAGAAGAAGGAGAAGAAGGAGGGTTGATGGAGGTGAAGGAGGAATCTGAGGATGGTCCTCTTCCTCTTCACTTTTTCCTTTTGAAAAATCACCCAAAACTGGTCGCTTCTGTTCCAAGTAATATTTGTACAAGACTTTCACCATCTCCAACATAGCAAGGAATGTTTTCCGGAACTCTTTCTCATCTTGAGAAATCCCTTCTTTCGATGCCATCTTCTCACTGTGAGAAGCTCTTCTTCTCAATCCAATTAATGGATTCTCTACAACAATATCGCCTTCACCACACTGTATCTTTTCCCTGGTTAACATGCAAGTCAAATCCAAACGTCAACTAGCTCTGATACCACTTGATCCGTCGAATCTTTTAATGACTTATGGTTGAGTTTTAATTTTGCATGCATTAATTAACCATTTGAGAAACTAAGTGAAAGAATGAGGAAAGAAGAGGAATTATGACAGCCATATACACATTTTCAGATCTGCAATGAAATAAAAGAAAACAAACCATAACACGTAGATTGATAACGGAGTTCGGTACAACTTTGCCTACGTCTCCGGGCCTTTTCTCTGTGGGGGAGGCTTCTTTATTTCTGTTCAAAAGATCAAAAGTATATCTCTGAAATGCCAAATGGCTACAAGAATGATCTAGTCATGTTCGTCCAGATCTCTAGAACCATGCAAACAAAACAACACGCAAAACGGACGTCCGGAGCTCCCAGAAATGGTCCGACAACGTCTCCTCCTCAAAAGCTTCTCTGCCTCAAAATGGCTTTGGCTTGGCTTCTCCTCAACATAATTCTGCTGTGAATTCCCTCTATGGCCTCAAACAGTCTTGGGTTATATATCTGGGAAGTTGTTTATTCATCTCCAACTTCCTCCCAAAATTTAGGCTCCAAAACTACCCAATAACTCCCAAAAATGGAGAAAATTAACTAAAAATAGACTTAATTACAATAAAAATCCAAAAAGTAGTTTAAAAACCCACTTTATAGTTATAATATGGGCGCAGCCCCCTTCAATGGCGCGTGCCCCTTTACTCCCGGTCATATGGGGGTTTACACGACCACGGGCTGGCACTTAGCCCCCAACCCTCTCCTTTATGCGCCATAATACCATACAATATATTTAATATTGTGGGTTTTATAACATAAGAAATAATGTGGCGCATTGGTAAATAACCATTTCTTAAGTTGTTGGGCTTGGTGGTGGTCGTGGGTTCAAATCCCATGGACCCCAAAACAATTTTTGAAACATGCCACTTCAACTAATGACTGGGTGCCATGTGGTTGCCCATGACTAGGCCACGTGACATCTCCTCATTTGCCAGATTAATGCCACTTGTCAGCTATTGAATGGTCTAGTTGCCTACCACATTTCTTCCTTGTCAGCAAACCTGCCCAATCACCATCATCCAGTGAGTGCCACATCATCTCCTGCACAGTCAGCATGCTGACATCAGCATTGACTTTTTGACGAGTTGACCTTTGACTTTTTACCTGTTTGGGCTTCCAATCAGAACGCGATAACTTTCGCATACGGAGCCCGTTTGACAAAGTAAATATACCACCGGAATCGGGAAGACGAGATGGACGCAATGGCATTGGTTTCGTCATATTCTAAGCACTTTCATTTTTTTTTATCATTTTTCAAGCCCTGTCAGGCTTCTGGATCCAATTTCGGATCAGGGAACCACGAGAATTA
Organism: Picea engelmannii; assembly: GCA_009831015.1. NCBI lineage: Eukaryota > Viridiplantae > Streptophyta > Pinopsida > Pinales > Pinaceae > Picea > Picea engelmannii. Next base: position 395,458 of record ML785146.1, read on the forward strand.
TAGGAAGGGAAGATCCAAATCTAGATTAGGAAAGATAGAGTGTTGGAATTGTCGGAAGAAATGGCATTTGAAGAAATACTACAGAGCTCCAAAGAAACAAAGAGATGGACAACAAGAGAAAAATCAGGAAGCAAATGTAGCAGGTGATGTGTTACAATATGCTTTGATTCTTTCTGTAGATAATTTTTCCGAGTCTTGGGTAGTATATTAAGGGGCTTCATTTCATGCCATGCCCCATAGGAAACATTTTCTAGATTATGTTCAAGCTGATTTTGGATAGGTTCATTTGCGTGATGATGCACCATGAAAAATTGTTGGAATGGGTAAGGTACAAAAAAAGAAAAAGAATGGAAACCAATGGTTGTTGAAAGAGGTAAGACATGTTCCAAATCTAAGGAAAAATATAATTTCAACATGGCAGTTATAAAGTGAAGGATGTATATCTATATTTATAGATAAGGCATGGAAGGTCACCAAATGATCACTAGTAATAGCAAAAGGAGGGAAGGTAGGTAAATTGTATTTATGTACTGGTAATACTAATTCTTCTATCTTTGTAGCTTCTACAGGAGTGGATACAACACTTTGGAATCATAGGCTTGGACACATGAGTGAGAAGGGGATGCAGATACTTCACAAAAGGATTTTGTTGCCAAATCTTAAGCAAATTGATTTGGATTTCTGTGAGCATTGTGTTTATGGAAAACATAATAGAGTCATATTTCTCAGAGTTGGAAAATAAAATTAGAGTTGAAGGTTAGATATTTTGCATACAGATGTATGGGGACCAACTCAGGTATCATATCTTGGTGGATATATTTATTGCGTTATTTTTATTGATGATGCAACTAGAAAAACTTGGATTTATTGCATTCAACAAAAATATGATGTTTTTGACACTTTTAAGAAATGGAAATATTTGGTTGAGAATTGGACATGAAACAGGTTGAAGTGTCTCAGATCAGACAATGGAGGTGAATATTGAAGTAAGGATTTTGATGATTATTATTCATACCATGGGATTTGTAGAGAGAAGACAATTCCAGAAACACCACAAGAAAATTGTGTGTCAAAAAGGATGGACATGACAATAATGGAGTGTGAAAGGACTATGAGATTGCATGTTGGGTTGCCCTTATAGTTCTGGGAAGATGTTGTAGATACTGCTATTTATTTAATAAACAAAGGACCTTCAATCTCCTTGGATGGTGGCATCCCAAAGGAGGCATGGATAGGTAGAAAGGTAAACTACTATTTTTTGAAGACTTCCAATTGTGAATCATTTGTCCATATTGATAAAGAAAATAGAACAAAGCTTGAGCAAAAATAAAAGAAGTATACCTTTATTGTATATGGTGTTAATGATTTTGGTTATCACTTATGGGATTATGAAAATCACAAAATCATTAGGAGTAGAGATGGTATATTCAATGAGAAGGTCATGTACAAAGATCAGTTGCAAGGAAAGAAACAGGGAAAACAAAAACCAGAATACACAATGCTTGATGAGATCCCTGAAAAGGAAATTCCAAAGGTACTAGAAAATCAAAATGTACAACCACAAGAGCAACCTGTACCTCAAACTCCTGCAAGTGTTGTTAGAAGATCTACCAGGTTAAGTAGAACCCCTGAAAGATACTCTCCTTCATTGTATTATTTATTGTTGACTGATTATGGTGAACCAGAATGTTATGAAGAGGCAATGCAGGTAGACACTAAAAAGAAGTGGGGGAAAGGCATGAAAGAGGAAATGCATTCCTTGGTAAATAACCAGACTTGGTACTTGGTTCAATTGCCTGTAGGAAAAATAGCACTGCAGAATAAATTAGTTTACAGGTTGAAGGAAGAAGATGGAGGAAAAATATGGTGCAAGGCTAGACTTATTGTAAAGGGGTTTGCAAAAAATAAAGGTATAGAATTTGATGAAATATTTTCTCCTGTTGTTAATATGAATTCAATTAGGAATATTTTAAGTCTTGTGGCAGTATAATATTTTCATATTGAACAGTTAGATGTAAAAACAATGTTTCTCCATGGGGATTTGGAGGAAGAGATTTATATGCAGCATCCACAGGGGTATGAGGTCAAAGGAAAGGGGAATTTTGTATGCAAGTTGAAGAAGATCTTGTATGGCCTAAAGCAAGCTCCAAGGAAGTGGTATTTGAAGTTTGACAAGTTTATGATAGAACAAGGTTATAGTAGATGTCATTATGATCACTGTGTTTATTTAAAAGGCTAGAAAATGGAAGCTATATTATATTACTATTGTATGTAGATGACATGCTTGTTGCAGGGTCTAATATGCATGATATAAATGTTCTCAAGAAGAAACTAGCTAATTAATTTGTGATGAAGGATTTGTGTGCTGTAAAGAAAATCCTTGGTATGAGAATAACAAGAGACATGAAAAATCACAAATTGACATTATCTCAGGGTGAGTACATAGAGAAGGTGTTGGAGAGGTTTAGAATGAAGAATGAAAAATTAGTTAATACAACTTTGGCTAGCCATTTCAAACTAACTAAGGAAATGGGTCCCAAGACACAAGAGGAGATAGAATACATTTCCAGGGTCCCTTATTCATCATCAGTTGGCAGCTTGATGTATGTGATGTTTTGCACAAGACCATATATTTCACATGCAATGGGAGTTGTGAGAAGGTATATGAACAATCTAGGTAAAGAACATTGGGAGGTATTAAAGTGGATTCTCAGGTATTGAGAGGTATTTCTACTCATGCATTATGTTTTGGAGGTTCAGACAATGTTCTATAGGGATATGTTGATTAAGATATGGAAGATGATAACTATAGAAAGAGGAGCACCACAGGGTATCTTTTTACTATAGGTGGAACAACAATAAGGTGTATTTTGAAACTACAAAAGGTTGTTTCACTTTCAACAATGGAAGCAGAGTATGTTGTTGCTACAGAGGCTAGTAAAGATATGATTTGGTTACATAGGTTTATGGAGGAATTGGGAAAGAAGGAAGAGAATAGTAGGTTGTACTGTTACAGTGAGAGTGCAATTCATCTTTCAAATAACTCAACATTTCATTCGAAGACTAAGCATATATAGCTCGAGTACCATTTCATATGATCCATCTTGGAAGATGGACATTTAAAGTTGGAAAAGATACATACTATCTAGAATTATGCAGACATGTTAACAAAGAGAGTAACCAAGGAGAAACTGAGCACTTTCTTAGGATCAGTTGGTATTCAAGCATGAAGTTGAAGATGAGAAATTTACCAGGTCCAAGGTGGAGTATAGTCCAGTAGGTACAACAACAATGGAGTTGTTGTGATCAGTCTCCAAGTGAGATATTGTTGGTTTTGGAGCCTGATTATCTTCATGATTCATAGGTTTGTTTCAGCCGTCCTTGGATCCCATTCCCTGATAGGGGTGTGTGTGTGGGATTTACCCCCCATAACTATCGCTAGGGGGGTCCAGGGAGGGGCAGAGACAGTTTTTGTAGCCCCCCCTGGCGGGGGATTCGAGGGAAGCTCCCCCAAAAGAAATTTTGGGAAAAAGTTCCTTGTAAAATATTGTAATTTCATAGTGAATCTGGATCGTTCATTATAAGGTTGCAGATCTAACGGTAGAAGTTATTTTAGGGTTTTTTTTCCCTAGAAGGAAACCCTCTTTTATAATGGAATTGTATTACGACTGTGTATTATTGTGAATATTTTATTTTGAGAGAGGAGACTATGAGAGAAAGAAGAGGAAGTTACAACGAGTGTGTTGTACGTTGTATCCCTTCATTTTGCTGGATAATAAAAAGGAAGGACCTGGAAATTTATTTGGTGGACATAGCCCACACTGGGTGAACCATTTATTTTTGGGTCTCTATTGTATTGTGTATCTTCTGTGTTTTATTTCCGTATCTGTTTTATTGTATTGCTCTGTGATCCTATTTTTATAACAAGTTCAATACATTGCAATAGAACCTCAATATTATTAGTGACCACCAAGGTACATGAGAATGAACATTAGTGCACATCCCAGAATACAACAATCATGAACTCCCTTATTCAGAAGAAGAAGAAAGTGCATGAATTGGAGGCTAAGTGTAAACTTCTAAGGTATATACTAATCAATTTGAGAAAATAATCACAATCAACAACATCGAATCAAACAATGTCTATAACTTCAAGTCAGGTTGATCCAAAAGGACAAAGATACTATGTATCAGATGCTAGAGGACATGGACCTTGAGAAAAAACATTCTCTCCCATCCAATCATGGACAAGAGGAAGCAATCAACTTTCGTGTTTTCTAGTAATTTAAATTTTTTACTAAATCAATTAGAATATTAAGAGAATTTTCATTAAGGTTTATACATGCAAGTTGTTTAGCATGAACCACTAGGATGTAATATTTTCAAACTTGTGTAATTTTTGTTTAAAATTTTGGAATTTTGTTACTCATACCTGCAAAATATCCGAAGAATTGTTTTGTAAACTATGATTCTTATCCATGTGCTGCAACTTTTATAATAAAATATTTCCCAATTCAATTAAAAAAAATGTATAAAAATAATTATGTATACAACCCACAATCCAAAATCATGAAATATCATCCACACATCCATTAAAATGAAAATTTGTCTTTTTAAGACTTAGCATCAAACAATAATTTATTTCATTACAAAGAATTCTCAATCCAAGCACAACAAAACCAATTGTCCATGTTCAACAACACATGTATTCCAATAGAGGATGAACACCTTCAATAACCAATCACACAACTAGATCAAATATCAACACACATATGTTTTGACATGGTAAAACTCCTATGTGGAAACATCCGCGACCCCAACCAACATGGCCACTTGGAGCAATTTATTAATGAAAAAGAAAAAAAATTACCAAGAGATTAACAAGAGAGTTTCTCACAATCGATCATTGGCAATGATGCTCCATGCTCTTTAAATAGAGATCATGGACCAATCGGGTGCTAAGACATGGATCAAAGTATTTGTGAAGATCAAGGAGAATATGATTCATCAGATCACTTTATATCAAAAACATATCATGACCATTGGATTACCTAACTACAAATTACTAATGCATACTAAAGAAACACACCAAGAAACACATGTTTACCTAATGACACATTAGATCAATTTGATCTTAACTAACTCCTAAGTGTCTAAATATCATAACATCCCCCCTTAAGAACAACTTGGTATAGGATTGGAGGATTTACAAAGGTGACACAATAGGAGAAGGAAGGAGGCATTAGAGCATATCCCCCATTAATGACAACTTCCTAAACTCCTAACATAGATCGAAGTTTGGAGAACTTTTCTTCTGTAAGAGACTTTGTGAAAATTTCTACAACTTGATCTTTTGTAGGGAAAAATAACACTTCAATAACTTGATCTTAAATGAGTTTTCTAATGAAGTGCATGTGAATATCAATGTGTTTGTTGCGTTGATATTGAATTGAATCTTTGGTGATCTTGGTGGAAATATGATTCTCGCACCAGAGGGTGGTTAGATGTTGTTGTTAGAATCCAAAATATGAAAGGATTTTTTAAAGACACAAGGCTTCTTGACTTGCATTAATTTTCACTCGGTACTTTTCTTCTGTTGAAGAAAGAGAAATATCTAGGTGTTTCTTACAGGCCCAAGTGGCAGAACCTGAACCAAGGTTGAACACATAACCTGTAGTACACTTTCGATCATCAAGGTCGTTGGCCCAATATGAATCAGTGAAACAAACCAATAAAGGAGTCCCTCATGAGTTGTAATGTATCTTGAATTGAATTGTACCCCAGACATACCGAAGTATCCTTTTAGCTACTTTCCAATGGATTTCATGGGGTGTTTCATATACCGGGAAAAAAGACCAAAAACAAAGGAAAGATCAGGATGAATATGATTCAAGTATAATAGGATACCAACTAAATGTCGATACAAAGTGACATAAAATTTGGGAGAAGTACAAGTGACAACAATTTTTCTTCTGGGATGGAAGGAAGAAGGGGTTGGTTTTGAATCATCCATGTGAAAGCAACAAAGAAGCTCACAAGCATGCTTATATTTCAAAAGAAAAATTTGCTCCTTGGTTTGCAAAACTTGGAGGCCAAGGAAATAGTGAAAATAGCCTAAGTCAATCGTTTCAAATTTCTTCTCAAGCCTAGTTTTCACATGGTTTAAAGTTTAGGGTCACTACTAGTGAGTATAATATCATCAAAATAAAGAAAAAGGATTATAAGATGGATTCCTAGTTTCTTGGTATAGACATTAGGATCATAATGGAATCTAGAAAAGCTGGTGTCAAGAAGAAAGTTGTCCATTTTGGCATACCAAGCTCGGGGAGCTTGCTTAAGACCATAAAGATATTTCTTAAGGAAACAAACATGGCTAGAGTCATTTTGGACATAGCTAGTAGGTTATTCCATGTAGATTTCTTCATGCAAATCCCCATGAAAGAAGTTATATTTGACATCCATATGATGGACCTCCCATTTATGTGAGGATGCACGGGCTAGAACAAGGTGGATGGAATTCATTTTGGCTACATGAGAAAATGTTTCATTATAGTTAATTTCTTCAACTTGGGAAAATCCTTTGGAAACTAATCTAGCCTTGTGTCTTTCAACACTTCTATCCGATTCATACTTAGTTCCGTAGATCCATTTAAATCTAACAACTTTTCTTCCTTTACCTTTCGGAAGAGATACAAGATCCCAAGTATTATTTTCCATTAAATAATGATGCTTTTCATTCATTTCTATATCCCAATATGGATGACCCGAAGCTTATGCAAATGTCTATGGATCATGAGTCTCTAAAACTTGATCCAAAATAGAAGAGGCTCATTAGAACTATGAATGTGTTCGATGTTGATACGAAGGATCACTGGAAAGATCACCAACTACTTCTCGTGTTGAATGGATCCATCTAGGAAATAGTGGTGTTGGTGTAGGTTCAAGTTCAATGGACTCATTTGGAGGAAGGTGAGCAGGAGGAGTTGTATTTTCATCCTCACTTTCATCATCTGAAGAATAAGAAACCAAATGTTGGCTCACGGTTGTAATACGCTAGGTTCAAGTTATCTAACCAACAAAACCCTTTAGATACCATCCCTTTCGGCATCACCTGCATGAAAGTGAAGTCTCACCCAAGGAATCTATTGGGGCTGCAGGAAACAAGTTTCTGTAGGGATGAGGGGATGGGAGGCTATCATCATGTTGATTCTTACTTATCTACTCATTTGTAGTATATCTCTTTCCCTTGATTAATTAGTAAACTTGAATTATGCAACATTATTGTGTCACATATTGCAACATAAACTATTCAATGTAACATTCATATTTAATGTGCATAAATCATATCCTACACAGATCTAGATCTATTTATGCATAAATAGAACATTCATGAAAAATAGCGTGAAAAGATATTCAAACACAAAATTTAACGTGGTTCACCCAAACTTTGGGATACGCCCACAACAACTGGATTATTTATTATTCTTTGTACAATCATCTCAGGCTTGCACATTGTGTGTACAATAGATACATCATGATGTATTTACCCATATTTCCTAGCCACTATGTAATGCAAGCCTCTCCCTAAACCTTCAGACACTCTCTCTCATTATTAGTCTATTCTCTCAATAATAACAACTTTCGGCCTTCAACCGCCTATTCTACTCAGCCCATTACATATTTATACATAGAATTTAGGGCTCAAAACCATATTATCTTATCCAAAAACCCTATGAAAAATCATGATTAAAAATCATGACAACTCATTGTTTGGGCGTGTTTTTCCTATCTTTGCGCTTGCATGCTGCCTTTACATTCTCAACTATTGTCCTTCCTTCTTTTGTGTGTGTATCTACTTTTGCATGCCTAACTGCTTTTGTGTGTGCCCTCATTCTTTGTTCTTTGAACTTCCTATACAACATACCCCAAAAACTCATCTATGGCTCATCTTGAGCCACTTAATCATGTTGTGTCGTGCCCCTCCATGTTTCCATGAAATTTTGGGATGTTTCCTTTGTTGTCGTGAATTCTTTCTTGACTTTTTCTTCTTGTTCCAAAATCTCATCTATGACCTGTGTAGTTAGGGTCATGATTTTCTCCTCATTTTCATGTGCTTCCTACTTTACCTTTCCCTACGCAACTTCCAATTCCCCCATTACCCTTAGTTCCTCATCCTGTAGCAGTACTAATCATTGTTGGAGAATCTTCTACCGATCCCTTATCTTTTCTATTTCATTGTATGAATACCATTGTGCCAGTATGGTTGTCATGCACTTTGTTGGTGGTAGTGTACTTATGTTCTTTGAAGGCTTATGTTCCTTTTCCCGTGCATCCCTTAATATAGCTTTGACAACATTCATCTATGGATCCTCCATCATATTTGTCAAAATTTGTGCACTTTCCTCACATAGATTTACGTATTCCTCCTCCAGTCTCTTAATACTTTCTACTGCAGTCATAATCGTTCTTTCTTTTTCTACCTTTTCCTATGGTGGTGTTCCTAGTGTGGTGCACAATTCCAAGTCTCTGATCCCGGTGAAGAATAATTTAATGACTTCCTTGATGTTTGAGACTTGTTTTTCAAGTGTAGCTTCTACCACCATTGACATTTCTAGAATATACTTATATAGTTTTTGGATGAACTTCTGTATTAGCTCTGCTTGTTTCTCAACCTCATCCTTCACCTTCAATATTATGTCTCTTGAAAAACAATTGTATACTCTTGTTGAAGCTTTGTCTTCTCTGTTGCTACCTTCGCCAATTTAGTTGATGTTGACTCTGCATGAAACTATATCTCCTGCGTAATACCGATGTGCAATCCTTTTAGTATTGATGTGGGAATCCATGAAACGAGTAAGTTTAGGTGACTTAAGTTTTGTACCTACTCCTGCATATTGAGTGTAGGGAAGTCAATTACATCTAGTGATATCTTCAAAACTCTATTCCTTATTTCCATCTGTGAAAAGTAAGAGTTTGTGGCCCCTGCCTCCCAGTTGGGCTTGTTGATGGTTCTTCATCAGTTCTATGCTCTAGTGTTATCCTTTCTACTTCCAAGATCTACTGCATTGTTGTTAACTATGTCTACACCTATTGGTGCAGTTCTTCTTATTTTCATGATGCTTTCTCAACTGGTTCTTCTACGACATCCATGAATTGATAGTCGATTATGTCGATGTCATCATTAGTCAGATTATAAGTGGATGGCTCTTTGTGAGATTTCTTATTCTTGCGCGTAGGGGGGTTGGCCCATTTCCCTTGTATTTCCTCTTCTCTCCTACTGTTTCCTACACATGTTCTGTGTCTTTTATCTATTCATTTTCTTGTCCATTACCCTATTCATCACCTTGTTCTTCTATGTTGTTATCAAGGTGCTATGCCTCTATTCCATTCGCTAGAATCTTCCACTCTTGATCCCAATCCTGCATGATAAGGTGGATATCTTATTTCATGATCTTGTATTTTTTCTGGACCCATACTTCTCTTGGGTCCTTCTTTTCCTGTACATAGATATGATTCTGATATGCTTTGAATCACACAATCGAGGTGTATACCTCTACCAATTGTGGTGAAATGTGTGGTATGTCCTTGATGAATTTACGAATCATTTCTTCGTACATGAAGAACTCCACGTTAGTGTTGATCTGTCTTATTTTTTTATTTGTGTACCATAAATTATGATACTTAGTTGTTGATCATGGCTTACCTCTGAGTCCCAAGAACTGCACATCCTCTGACTCTTCCCATGCTACAAACGCAATCAGAATTAGCAACCATGGATAATGGAATTCCATGCCTCTATCCCGTTATTTTGATAAATCGATGAGGAATTGGTTCAATAAGTAAGGAATTCAGCTCATCGAGACCACTTTGATGCACCTCATTCATGGCTATCACTCCCATTGACACTTGGTATTTCATGCATTTCCTTAATAACTTGTACGACGATGCTTATGTTGCATGACTTACTGTTGGGTCTCATATGCTCAACACATCCAACTTGCACACACCTCTAACTGTATGAAAAGTTTCCCTCATTTCCTCTGATAGAGTCATGATAGTTTTCTTGTCTGCAAAAAGTGAGTATGGATCTTGTCCCTACGTTGGTAGGCATATGATCCTTGCATTCAATTTTCTATCTATCAATAGTTTCCTATCCAACCACAAATAACCTCCATGCACACAAGTTAAGATAAACTTGACACATGCATTCACCTCGTTGCTCCATCCTAAATGTGGAATGTCGAATAGGTTTAGTATGCCTTCTTGCTCTAATCCTCTTTCCCATAACTTTGGCATAAGTATGCTCTGGTTCGTTGATGGATCTATCCTCAATTCCAAGTAGTGGTGCATTGCAAGTTCAGGGAACATCTTTGTGTCTGTAATATCATGGTTCACATATTTGAACTGTGACACCCTCCCTAGCATGTCTTTGTCCATGATGACTCTTTCTGGGAGGTTGTGCATCACCAATTCATAATAGGGAGTCTTCTGCAATGTCACTGGTGGAACATCATCTTTCCTTGGAAGAATGTAGTCTCGGGGAAACCTCGGATTTGATGACGATTCTCCTAGATTCTCCTCAACCTCTGGTTCTACTTTTAGTGCTCTTGTTCGAGCTTTCTTTGGTACGAGCGTTGTTTCTTTTGGTGATGCCATTTCTGTAAATTGGTTACCATCAATAAATACTTCAAATCTGGGGTTTTTCTTGGCTCTACAATACGTTTCTTAGCTCTCTATTACTCACATGCAACTCTAAGTAACAATAAACAATGTTTGTCGACCCTTCAAAACTTGTTTTCCCCTTCGCTAGTTGTCCATGTCCCTTCATGCTTGAATTAACTGTCTCATCTGCCAGTGATGAGATAAATGATTGATATATTTATTTTTTCTTTCTTACCATATCATCTGTTGTATTTTTACCTCATACTTCCAATTTGTCATGATCCTCAGTGGATGTTTCCATTTATGGCTACACATTGTCTTTAAGACTTCTCCTTATCTCTCTTTAACCATCATTTCTTCCCTTTTAATGCCTTTAATGATCATCAATGTCCTATTCCATGTTTTTCTTCTATGCAAACCTAACTTTCATTGCGTTGTTTCTTTTAGCTGGGAAACACTCACTTTTTCTGTGCCCTTACGCTCATTGTAATTTACTTCAATTTTTTCTTGTTTTTCCTTCATTTTTCTTTTCTCTTTTTGCACTTTTTATTTCTTTTTATCTTTTTCATACTATAATACACTACTACGGTACATTCTATCTTGTGCAACTCAGATTAATGTGTATATGGTCGACCATCTCTATAGAGTTTCAATCGACTTCCACTCACCATGACTCCCATGACTTATCCATTTAGCATTTCCAACTATGCAACACGTGCCTCCATCACATCTTGAATCACATATGGTCCTAACCAATCAATTCAAAACTTTCCTGGATGTTGCATGAACATACTATCGTATAATAATACCAAGTCCCCCACTTGAGACTTTTTATGTTTAATATGTCTATCATGCCATGCCTTTTCCCTTACCTTCTGAACTTTCTAATGGAACCCTGCAGAAAATCAATCTTCCTCAAGTTGTACCAACCTTGAAAATATCTACTCCATTACGCCAGAGTCTGAAAGATCAATAATCGTTGCAATGTGTAGGCTAGGAACAATAAAATCCATCAATATTATTGCTTCTTTACGATAGACCAACCTAAAAGTTGTTTGTCCTATCAAATTTTTTCTTGTGGTCATATATACCCATAATACAACATGAACCCTTAAGTCCCAATCATCTCTCCCTACATTGCAGATCGTTGTCAGAGCATTCTCTAGAATTTTATTAAAATCTTCTATTGTCCCATTGTCCCGAGGGTGATACATCATACTCTTCTTTTGATGAATTTGAAATTCCTCAGCCAATGTTGCAATCGTTCTATTCAATAAGTGTGTTCCTTGATCATTGATTAAAATACGTGGGCATCCAAATTCTGTAACTACATTCTCAAATAGAAACCTCACAATAGTATATGAAGTGCAATCTATGACTGGTGTTGTTTTTTCCCATTTCACAGTGATTATATACTTAGCTCCTGATCTTCTTGCTGGTGGGTTTATCGGTCCAACAAAGTCTATTTCCCATTTATCAAATTCCTACAATTTAAACTATGGGTGTAAAGGAATCTCATCCCTTCTGGATGGCTTTCCCACCCTTTGACAAACATCGCATGTTTGACAGTATTCCTTAGCATCCTTATGAAATGTGGGCCACTAGAGCCCTGTGTTGGATTACTGAGAGGGGGGTGAATCAGTAATAGAGAAATTTAATCCTTTTTAACCGTAAAATGCAAGTGTTATATCAATATATCATTATCATCCAATAGTTGCAGAGTAAATAAATGATGAACAAATGAGAAATCATACACATACACAGTACACCAGTGTTTTTACGTGGAAACCCAAAGAAGGAGAAAAACACATAATTCTTCTTCTTGTATGTATTTAAGAATTACATTCATTGGAAGCACCAACTTCCTTTTTTTTCCAGCTGCAACTGGAAAGAGGCTCCAAACCCCTAGTTTCTTAGGCTACAACCAGATGGAAGCTCCAAATCCCAAATTCTCTGGCTACAACTAGAAGGAGGCTACGACCCCCTATGTTCTCTAGCTACAACTAGGAGGTGGATACAACCACTTTTCCTTGCCCCATCCAACTTTCCTAAAATAAAAGTAGAATGATGGAACCATTGTCACAATATCACAGTGAGATATATTGTTGTAAAGCTATACCAATCAACTTGTAATCACCCTGTACCATAAACAAGTGCATCAACCATGCACCAACATATACCAAACAACCTGGAATCAGCTTGTACCATAAATAAGTGCATCATCCATGCACCAATATGTACCTCAACCTATACCATCAACGAGTGCATCAACCATGCATCAAATATGTACCAATCATGCATCAAATACACATAAACTATGACTCATCAATATGTACCAACATCATCAACTATACACCTCATGTATGTGCCAACTAATCAACTACTTGTCTCAACCATGTACCCAACATGTACCTCAACCATATACCAATATAACCATCAAAATTTCTCTAGAAATACATCACACTATCCATAGCCAAATACCATAAACCATTACATCAAACCATGTGCCACAACCACATTGTTATACAACTTCTATCTGTAACATACCTCAACCAAAATCCCTCATCAATTTCATCATCAAAATTTGATTTGTAACTCTGTAATAGAACTGGTGTATATGATCACATACCTGCAAACCTTCCTTAAGTTTAACAGCAAGAGACTACCATTTCATCAAACTTTACTTTAGTCTCACATGACTAATTTTGGATTAGTCAACAACCCTAACTTGGAATAATCATAACTATGTACCTGTAATGAATAAAGATCTAAAAATGGTACACAATGTTCTTTAGTGACTTTTATTCAATTCCTCCATATTTCACTACTTGGAACCTCTCAGAAAAAGAGTTATAGCAAAAATGGCATACCTTGTTGAATTATGGCTTATTGTAGAGAGCGAACTTGTAGAGCATGCCCCACACATAATATTTTTTGTATGGATCTGAAAATGGTACAAAGAATACTAAAGACTGTACTATAACCAATACATTTGGTCTTACTGAATTTGGATTTTTTATGAATAAGTTATGATTTTTTTACTCGAAACACCTATTTTTAGACTAGTTTCAGGACTAGCCACAAACCCTATTTTCCACGGAGTGTAACTCCAAAAATACAATGACCCACAAGTTGAAATTTTTATCAAAACTACTTGGATATGTTTCCTCAATGACTTCTCAATTTTTCAGTATGACTCATCCTAGAGAAATATTTATTGCGAAAATGGTGAGATGACCTATAAATAACATACCTTAGAAAGCATCATCAAAAGAATTTATCATCCCTTTGTTAAGAACCAAATATCAATATAGCATAGAAAAACCTCAGAAAAAGTACTCAATGCCTTGAAAAAGAGATAATTTCAAATAATAAGCCTCTTTGAGGGGGCAACCTCCTTTTACCCCACTTAAATGTTCAAGTACAAGATGA
>ML785146.1:413039-430936 GCA_009831015.1 Picea engelmannii
CTCCAATGATTTGGGTTCCCAAAGGCGAACCTCATGTTGAATGTTATCCTTTAAAGTTCCTATGAATACATCAATCAAGTGCTCATTTGGAAGATCGGTTACCTTTATATTCAATATTTGGAAGTTCTCAATGTGCTCGGTAACTGAACCCTTTTGATTGAGATTTATTAATTGGCTAAAGAAGGTATTGCTCCTTGTATCCTCATAGTGTGCTATAATTTCTTCTGTGAAAATTGTCCAAGTGATGAGTGATTCGTGAGAACAAATCCATTGATACCATACAAATTGATTAGGTTCTAAATATAAAGAAGCAATTCGTACCTTTTGTGTATGTGGCACATTATGGATATCAAATAATTGCTCCATTTGAAGTGTCCATGTGATTGGGTCCTTGCCATCAAACTTCCTCATATCAATATTAGGAATGTGGTTGGTATTCAAACCAAAGTTGGAGTTTCTCCATTCTTGATTCACCTTCATTGTATCCTCATCATGAATTTCATGGGATGCATTTTCACTTTCAGGTGTCTTCTCTGTTATGAAAATTTTCAATACTTCCATGATCTCCCCTTTTAAACGATACATCTTAGTATCCAACTTAGCTTCCATTGAATCCATCTTAGTATCCAACTTAGATTCCGTTGAATCCATCTTCTTTTGTAGTTCATTTATGTCCCTATGCATTTCTTCACCTTCATCAAGAGTCCAAGTAGGATTTTATGGAGGCTTATTTGGTGTAGAAGTTCCCTTTTTTGGTGGCATGTTGGCCAAGTATCACTTTTGAACCTTGATTTTGAGGTGGTTCTGCTAGACAATATTTCTTCTGTTGTATCTCCCAGGTTTTTTCCTTTCTAGGTATGAAACTTTATTTTATGTAGTTCTCTGATATTTCTTCTCTACAATGCCATAGGTTTGATCAAAATTGGATGTGCCAAGTGAAATTTATGGTAACTTCCCCACAACTTGCCGATTTTTGTCCTTTCCATGAGATCTCACTTTTATAGCATGCCCCACACAAAATAATTGATATAAAATTCTGAAACTCGCACTAGAAATACTACAAATTGTCCATGAGCCAATGAAACTAGTCCCACTCAATTTGGATACTCTAGGAATAAGTTATGATTGTTTTACCTGGAACACCTTCTTGATACTAGTCAATAGGACTAGTCAGATACCCTATCTTACACAGGGTGTATATACAAATTTCAGATGACCCAGAAGATGAAATTTTTACCATAGATACTTTACTAATTTCTGTAAATATCCTCTAGATTTCAGGGTCTGAAACATTACAGATAAGTTTTTATAGAGAAAATTCCGCAATGGCTCAGTTCAGGATGATTCCAGAACCCTATATTGTACAAGTTGTATCTCCGAAAGTATAAGGCTTCAAGAGATGAATTTTGAACCCAACGTACCTTGATCTATTTGATAAATATTATCCAAGCCGTTCCTTCTGAAACATTGTATAAAAAATGTTATAGTGAAAATTCCAAGGTGTCTCAGATGTAGCAGCGAAACCCCAAGACCTTGAGCTCTGATACCATATGTTAAGAACCAAATATCAATATAGCATAGAAAAACCTTAGAAAAGTACTCAACGTCTTGAAAAAGAGATAATTTCAGATAATAAGCCTCTTCGATGGGGCAACCTCCTTTTACCCCACTTAAATGTTCAAGTACAAGATGATTCAAAATGAAAATGTCTCCTTGGTATATATAGGAGACTAGGAGGTATAATTAAAACTAATGGCCTAAAGATGACATAAATAAAATAAAATTACTAATATATTATGCCCCAATTAAGGGGTAATGATCCAATATTAGGGCTTAACACCCTTGAATTTCAACTTTCTTTACTTCACCTTCCCTCTAAAATTATTCTTAGATATCCTTTGGTTACCTCAGTCACTTGTAGATATTCAATATTCTCAAGTGTGATTAAAATGAGAGACCCTTGCCTCTTATTTATAATTTTATGTAGCTTCCTCAAGGGGTTACCTTCTAACCATATTAAACGACTTTCCTTATTTTAGGGATAACCCACTTCTAACCACTTGTCCACTTCATAATTTATCCATTAACTTTATTCTTTAAATAATTTATTTTGTATCCACTTTGACTTATAGTACACTCATCACTTCACTTTATTATTTACCTTCTAAAATCTCTTAAACCACTTTCCTTATTTTAGGGCTAACCCACTTATAACCACTTGTCCACTTGACTTAACCACTTTCCATAATTAGTAAGTTCTCCATTAACTTTATTATTTAAATAATCTTTTTTATCCACTTTGACTTATACTTTTATGTAGCTTCCTCAAGGGGTTACCTTCTAACCATCTTAAACCACTTTCATTATTTTAGGGCTAACCCACTTCTAACCACTTGTCCACTTAGTAATTTCTCCATTAATTTTATTATTTAAATAATTTATTTTGTATCCACTTTGAATTATAGTACACTCATCACTTCACTTTATTATTTAAATAATTTCTTCTTTGCAACCACTTTGACTACTTTGACCTTTTGGGGCTTCTAGATGACTCATGAGGGTTCTCCAACTTCACATCTCCATAACTCTGTAACCGTGAGAATTTATGTGACGTTCCACATACCATAGAAAATGGCATGACATGTACTATCCATATAGAATAGTCTTAGCTTCAAATATATTAAAAATCATACCATTATACATCAAACAAACTTGGGTCCATTACCCAAACCTTTGTGCTACCAGAATTCACTATCAAACTTTTTTCAAGGGTTCACATCAATGACAACCAACCCAAATACTCAACACCCTGCACACAAAATATTTTGCATTGCCACTTTATCTTTGTAATGTCCTCCTACAATTATTTCATGTTCTTATGAGAGTAACATTGGAGTATAAGTTCCCTTCAATTAAATGATAGTTTGTTTCTTTAACCACTAACTATTTCTTTTGCGCCACTGTCATGTCTAGCGGGGCCATTCTCGTACTTATAAAATGCACAATTTATGCGAATAAGTGGTCCACCATTTTAATTGCAAATAAGTGTGCATTCGACAAGATGTCATCTAGATTCCCTACATCGTCTCATGAGAGTATGCACGATAAGTGATATGGCCTTGCATTCAAATTCTATGGTTTCACAACAACCTAAAAATCATATTCCTAGAACAATAACAACCATCTACATATTATTCCCCAACACTAGCTTGTTCACTAAGTATCTTAGTGAAAAATGGTCGGTATACATCTTAAAGTGATAACCCAATAAATAATGTCTAAATTTTATTAGTGCATATACCATTGCCAATCCTTCTCGTTTTGTGGTAGTGTAATTATTTTCTGCTATTGACAACTTCCTTCTTGCAAAAGCAATTGGGTAGTCTATGTCTCCTTCTCATGGTTGAGATAATACTGCATCTAAAGCTATGGACGATGCATCCCCATGAACATGGAACTCCTTCTTCCAATATGGGAAGATCAAAATCAATGTGGTCACTAATTTTTGGTTCAATATATCCAAACCTTTCTAAAAGACCTCATTCCATTGGAACTTAGCTTCTTTCTTCAACAACTTCTCCATGGGTGTTGTAATCTACACATAACCCTTAATGAACTTCCTATAATACATTGTATGACATAGGGTTTCTCTCAACTATTTGATTGATGTGGGTGGTTGTAAATCTAAAATCACTGCAATCTTGGAAGGATCCACTAATAATCCCTACTTACATACCACATGGCCCAACAAAATTCCAGAAGGCGTGCATAAAACACATTTCTTCAAATTTAGTGAAATATGACATTATATAAACCTATCAAACAATAGACTTAGTATTTCTATGTGATATTTCAATAGAGTAAACATGTTCCAATCATCTAATTACACTTAAAGGAACTTACAAATAAATTCCTTAAAATATGCGACAACAACTCTTCAAAAAACTGCAGGTGCATTCTTTTAAATTCCTTAAAATATGTGACAACAACTCTTGAGAAAACTATTGGTGCATTCTTTAGTCCAAAGGGAATCACTGCGTACTAATAACTTCCCCACTATGTTGCAAAATTAGTCTTATACCTATCTTCCTGCACATCTCCTATCTGGTGATATCCTGAGAAGCCATTTGTGAAAGAATAGGCCTCCTTCCTTCCTACATTCTCTAGCACTTCATATGTAAAAGGTGTTGGAAATGGATCATGTATATATGCATCATTTAGCTTCCTCTGGTCTACACAAATACTGATTTCCCATGTTTTCTTATCTTGTACCACCATTGGACTTATCCATTCTGATTCCACTTCTGGTTCAATGATTCATCATTCCAACATTCAATCTATCTTTTCTTTCACCTTCTCTTTATAATTCATATTTAACTTTGTAGGGTCTCTGTCGCATTGGCTTAGCATCTAGTTTCAAAGGGATCTTCATTTCACCTAATTCCCCAACTATCCCCTTCATCTTTGAGAATGTAGTTCGGAATAGATCCTGATACTCACACAATAAATATGCAATCTTCTCCACACTTTTATCATTCCAATAATAGCCTATCTGCAATAACTTTGATTTTTCCTTTGTCCCAATATTTACCTTTCGTTTATTTAGTGGCTATGTATACGATGTTGATTCAAGATCTGGTCCTTATACTATGCATTCCCCCTCAGTTTCAGGTACTTTTATATTCCTTGGATCTTCATGATCACGTTCTTCTTTAGCAACATTGTAACATTCCAGTAATTCATGGACAATCATACAAGCTTTGTGTGCACTACACATAGGTTCCACCTCCATTGGCCCTTCTTTTGATAATATCTTGGCTCAAATGACCTATAGGGATACATATACTAATGGAAATTCATGTTCAAACGTAAATGTTACCTTGAACCTCTCAGTCAATGCGTCCCTATTTGTTGTTTCTTTGAGCATTCCTAGTTCCAATTACCAATTTTTAGGAATTGTATCCAATGTATGTATAAACCTATGTGTCCATTCCTTATTTGGTATTGATCCCCATATGTTTTCTCACTGCATAATATGATATGTTGGGTTTCTTACACCTATATACTTCTACACAATTTACTCCACCTCAGTACCAAATCTTAATTGCATTGGTATTCTACACTGTGACCAATATTTCATTCCCTCTTTGTGTGCAACCCACCATATGGATGGAGTGGCCTTTAGGACAACATCTAATGCCAATAATATTTTTTTTCGGGTATATGTAACTCAAATGCATGTATGAAATATTCTATGTCATTCAAACCATCATATTTGGGTGGATCACATAACTCCGTTACAATCCAATGTAATGATCGAGTTATGCATGCGCATCGTCTAGTTGATACTTCATGCATCCTCTGTTGCCAATGTTCCAGACCTTCCTTCCAATCTGGTGCACACAAGTTAATGCTTCTCCAAATGAGTGCACCATATGCAACGAGATTAACATAATCATCCATTCTCATAGTCATATTATACAATTTGTCAAATTCATTCCCTCTATATATTTTGATATACCTCTTTCCTTATGTTTGATCCAATGGTATAGTAACCTTCAAGGCTCTTGCCTCAAATATAATTTCCCCACTTTTAAGATTAATGATTTTTTGATTTTCAAATGCCCATTCAATTTCCATCGGTGTTGGATATGGATGACTATCATCCACAATCTCGATGACTTTGAAATTTGCTACACTACACACCCCATATATATTCACATGCACTCCTATCAATTGGCCAATTGGTACTATCTTGTGTTGGTTTTCCAATCTTAACTTGACAGGAGACCAAATCAACTTGGGTTTCCCCATCATTTCCCACGTCTTCTTTGGTATCAAATTCACATTAGAACCAAATTCTAAAATAACGTTATCCACATTATATTCCCCAATATGTGCACTTAGTATGAACTCTTTGTTCTTCCTCTTTTAACGCAGTACCTGATTCACTATTGCTATGGGGAAAAATACCCCTAATTCAGTTCTAGTGACTAGGTGGAGCCATGACACCTTAAAATATAGATTTACTCCTATTCTACCCAAATCCAACAAGACCTAATGATAATTAATGGAAGGGAGAATGAATCAAAGTATGTACCTTAATTCCTTCCGTTTTCAGTAGATCCCTTCTTGTCGTTGTTCAATCCTGGATTGCAGGCCTCCTCCCAATGTTGGCCTGAAACAAATTCAAAGAACAAAATATAACAACATATGCATAACTACCAAGATTATCCAAAGGTAGAGATATTCATGAAAACAATTTATAAATATAAACAATAATACACATAGATTTGGGACAATAAGATTCTCTTTTATCAATAACAAAATGATAAGTTGCAACTTGAATCTTGTCGATGCTACTCCATGAACCTCGCCTGGGTTCCTCTATTTTGACTCTAAGTGCACCATTCCCAATGTGATATCCTCTCAACCAACATGCCAATATAGGGAAAAAGGATGGATTGTATAAGGAGGATGAATGGTTGGGAATGATGAGGATGAAAACTCAGAACATGATGCAAAAGGATTGGAATACAAGGGAGAAATTTTGGCTGATTTCACTTGCCTCTTCTTTCATATGTCCAAATGACCTCCCTAGGGCCCTTTTATATGGATAAAATGATGTTTATTCAGTTGTCAGAAGGGATACAAGAGGTAAGATGGTTGTGCAACCTGACATAGCCAGTAAACTTCGCCCAAAAGCGCATAACTTTTTATTTTTTACAACATTTTATAGTATACACGGGCTATCATGCATGGAACTAGCGTGTGTACACGCACTGCATATGTAACAGGGCACATACACCATACAAAAGAGTGTTTTTTAAGATGAACCTCAACAAAAGTGGTTGGTAAATGTGTAAATGAGTAGGCCAATGTAAAAAATGCATAACAATGGCATTTTGAACTATAATAGATGCCCCCTAATGTGCGAGGTCATAAGAGAAACTGATGGCCGAAATACATTACAACATATTTAATAAAGTGGGAAGGCACCGAGTCGAGTGAACCTAAAGGAGTATTCATGAGTGTGTCATCTGTAAAATAATAATAATAATCACTGAGGTGGGCATACCCATGCTTGAGATAAACTAAGCATGGATGCCAATCAAGTATACTACAGATCCATGTCATACATAGTAATCATGGCTACATGACTAATGTGTATGCTAATACAAATTGTAGCCATGAATAATACACAACATATATACATCTCAAAATCATTAGAATATATACAAATACATTGTCATATGAATATTCAAGAGGCATCAATTCCTATAGCAGGAGATGATAACTTCATAACTCGAGCAATATCATCAAGATCTTCAAAGATCGGGTAGGAGTATAATAAGAGTGTAAACATCACTACCTTGAGGTCTTTGACAAGTCGTCATGGAAATACTGGAGGATCTTGATCATCAAGCACATAACTTCATTGATTCTGAATGTGAACTTGACAAGACTCTTAGGATGATTGACTCATGAATGTCAAGAGACTTATTAAATAATGGTCGACTCAGGTTGTAAGAATTTCCCTTATACAAGAAAACAACATATGAAAATACTTAGGAAGCATGTTATTTACATAATCCTATGGAACAAGATGCACCACAAACTCTCCATGTGTTTGGAAGAGTAACCAAATGGACAAGGACACACCTCTAGGTAATGAGAAAAACTTCCTAAGGTCATACTAAATCCCAATGTTTTGCAGAACAAACTAAAGGATGTGCTCTGTCCAAGGGTGACTAGATTGCTTCCTGTAAAAGAGAATGTTTTCCTGTCCCCTCTTTTATGAGGAAAATATCTCTATGTCTAGGGTGAACCACAACAGACAAGTATAACTGTAGAAATCAACTCAATTCCAACATATGCTATATAAACAAATGTGCAAGAGAGGTAATAAAGAGGCCTACCTCATCCAAACATTTGATGATGTCCACCGTTGAGCACTTTGACCCAAGGATTTATACCTGCAACAAGTTCTCAACAAACAAGCAAAGAAAGCATATAGTGATAATATAAAAGGTTAGCACATTAGATAACATAATCCATTAATATACAAAACAAACATGCACATGGATCATAATACATATATTTGCAAGATATCAATTGGATGGGAAAGGAGTATTTTTATTAATAAATGATCGCAGAAGTGAAAACATTACAGACTTCTATGTCGGCACGGTTCAGAACCAAGAAACCAAGTTCCCTCCAATTGGACCTCCACCACTTCAATCCTCCACCAAAGGCAAGCTCATATAAGGGAGATAAAGAGGCTCTCCATCAATAAGGGAAGAGCTTAGGGGATGAAAACTGTGTTTAAAATTAAAGGAAAAACGAATATAGACTCAATATGAAGTAAATAATTTCTCCAGAGTAACTTTGCTCTCAAAGTTGAATTCTCTCTCATTTTTCTATAGGTCGGAATTGGCTTCTTTATAGCCTTCAAAATGAAACTGAAGGGCCGAGTCAGAACGTTTCCAGTATATGGAAGGCCAAGGATCAGAGATCTCCTATCATGACATGGAAACTTGACATTTAATTTTGATTTTCTGGCACAAATCCTGATGTATGCAGGTTGTAGTGGAGTAGCTAGCGCATACTCTTTCTATATAGCTTGCAAGGTGCGTACAAGTGGAAAAATATTTATTTTTATCTCTGGATTTATCTATTAGGGAAAGTAAGTCTGCAAGGGGGAATGGAATAAGGCCCTCTCTGCACGATTGCATAGGGTGAGGAAAATCTTTCTCTAACATATGCCCCCTAATGTGTGAGGTCAGAGGAGAATCTACGATGGCCGAAATACATTATAAATAACCCATAAGTGGAGTGGTAGAGAACTAGCTGGACGAACTCAATTGTTCATTACATTCTGTATTGACTTTTCATATAGGGATGCCAAAAATACACTACAGATCCATGTGAAAATATACCAAACAAGTGTTTGTAACCATGAATAGGAAAATACAAATGCAGTTACATGCCAAAGGCTGTCATAGTGACAAACAAGGCCCAGTAGAACCAGTCTCAAAAAATCAAGTTGAGGATATATGTATACCATGGAGTACAATATGATCTCCCATGATCACTGAAGCCATATAGGTACTGGTGAAAATGAAAAGGAAGCAACAACTTAGGAAATCTGTGGCCACATAGTGATGTCTTCAATTCTTTTACACAATCCGCCAAAGGTGCAAGTCTACATAATTTGAATAAAAGAGTTGAGGTCGAACACAATGAGATATCATTTGATTATCGATTATTGAGGTATACCGTTAACAAACACGAGACAACCTACCGATAATGAAATTAGGTATCAAGGCATCGAGTACATTCTTACAAGTGTGAATAAAGGAGCTGGTGTCGAACACCTAAAGAATCCATCGATTAGGAGACATTGATGTATTCCCAACTGTCTATGGCGAGAGAGCCTGCCACTAATGACTACAAAACTCAAGGTACTCATAAGACTCTAGGCCTCATTTCCAGAATAAATGGGTTGATTTCGATGGAAAGAGACCCACTAAAAGGATAGAATTAAGGCATCTCTCATCAATCAACACGAGGTACAAAGCAGGACCTTCATGATTTGGTGGAAATCGGCCGAAGAACAAGTTCACGAACCAATGACCCTATGTGTCTTTCATGTGTGCCAAGTGAAAGTGGTACACGAAAAAGTCCCTCTGAATAACAACCAATGATGAAAAATTGTTGACAAAGGCGAGGAAACCACCAATAAGGCTAATGGCATCCAAGACACTGCACGAATCCCAATGTGTGAATAGATGTATTGCCATCGAACACAAGGGAAACCACCCAGTTAGCGACCAATGATGAAATTTTGACTGATGGGTTCAAGGTTACCTACCAATGATGAAACTAGGGCCAGGGTGCATGATAGGACTACAATATCATGTGATTCTAAGACAAACTGAGGGTATGGCTGACATGCAAAGTCAAGCGTTCTTAGGAGTGGCCGACACAGGTTTAAAGAATTCCTTTAAACAAGATCATGAGACATATGGTGGACTCTGGAAGCATAGACCCAATGATAAAATCATGAGATGCAGGAGGCATCAATGAAGTTCTCTGTAGGGACTGGAAGAGTAACCAGTCCATAGAGAAGAATTTGTAATGAGCTCAGCTTCCTAAGGCCATGATAAACCCAAAATTATGATAAATGGACTCAAATAAATTTGTTCTTTGCTCAAAGGTGACATGAATGATGCTGATATAAGATAATACTCCCTTCCCACCCATCTTTTTTTGTTTTTTCATAACAAACAAATGCTAAGATACAGAAGAGGAAACGAGTGTCGAAAGTAAGAAAAACTATTTCTAGCACTGGAACATACCTATGCTCAATGCAGGGAAGTGGATGTGGGAGATGGACACTTGGGGGAATGTTCCCTCATACATATAGAGTGTCAAATTATGAAGGATATAAACAAGGCTCTGTTTGGTTGAGGATGCAAAACTACTGAGGTGAACAGTTTATAACACAACGCGAGAACTGACTATAGGCTCAATACTACAAGCAGGGGCATGAGATGCAATCACAACTTAACGCCAAAAAATGTCCTTTTTTATGTATTTTAGTCTACTTGGTGTAAAAAAGGGATAAACTTGTGCCAAGTAGACATCTCTTCAAAACCAATTTACGAGTGTGAAAAAGACAAGTTCACTCGACGATCTTTTCACTTTTTGATAATGAGTCGAAAAAGAGCTTAACTAATTCTCATGATCTTTCAAATCCAATTTAACAAGTGTGAAAGGGACAAATCACTTTACAATATTTTATATTTTTAAAGATGAGGTGGAAAAGATCTTAAATTAAACTTCTTTGGGAGTCCTCGGGTAATAAAGAAGCATGGTTATGAATGAGAAACAAGGCTCAACATAAATTCATGTATTCACTGTCAGGGAATCCTGGTCCTAAGAAAAAAATATCTCCATGGCAACCAAATGTAGTAGGGGATCTAACTAGGGAACCCATGTTTGGTAAGTCTCTACCACTTGAAAACGACACAACTTTATAGCAAATGGAGGGTTCTTTGTTGCAACAAATGGGTTTGTACCTAGGGCGTAATGAGTGACAGTTATAGGATGATGAAAAAATGCATAATGGAATGGATCCCTATCCTATATGTTGGGTAATGAACATACCCACCCAAGGTGACAAACAGTCAACAAAATACTGAAATCTGCAAGAATCCCAAGTTAAAACTGCAAAAAACAACTCGATCCACTTTTGTATTAGTCCATTAAGTGAAAAAATGGTTTAAACTATAGAAAGTGGGTAAAAATTATTTATAAATAGTAATAAAATACAAAATTACTATACCATTTTGATTTTTTACCCCACTAGTGAAAATTGGAACAAAATTCCTTCAAGATACAAACGACAATTGCGGGAGCATCCGACAACAAAATCACAAGCCATCTGGATCAGGTAATTCTTATTCTCTTCCTCTTCAAATTCAATGGTTTAAAATTTTGAATTAGGTCTTAAAGTTTTATTTATTTAAGGCACAAAGTATAGATTTTGGTGTACGCGAGATGGATTTTGTTAGGTCATGTGTACGACTAGGTATACGCTCCTGTGTGAACTACAGGATGCATGTATTGATCCCTACACATGACTATGTGAAAAGGAGGCAGGTACAGGAATGCTAATGAACAAAAAGAAGTGTTCTAACTCAAAATTCTATTTGTCTTTGACAAGATTGTTTTTGAATGGAGAGTGCGAGAGCATGAGGAGGTCGACGCCACTGTAGATCGAGATCTGGGGGCTTGTTTCAGGATAAATCTGTGAGTGCGGACACAAACCGATCTCCCTAGATCCACCTGGATCTAGAACAAAGAAAAACAGAATAGGACACTTTCCTTAAGTTTTAAATATTGAATTTACTAAGAGGCAAGAATCATGGACATACCTTATGATCGCTTCCTATAGTCTTTGTTGATCCTGCTTCAGTCCAGTGCTCTTGTGCAGTCAAGATCAAAACAAAACAAACCAACCAAAGTGATAGCGATAGCATAAACTCAATATAAACCTATGTATGTGATCAAGGAATTGTACAATAAAACACCAAGCTTTATAGGAAAGAATCATATTACTGAATCATATTAAATATGAAAGAGAGATTACAACCTGAGCCTTGATGTCGTAAGGTCCCTTCCAACTGTCCTTCGTTCCCCACACACTTCTTGCTCCAAGGATTTTGAAACCATAGATCTGATAGCTACTCACAATCTATCTTGACAAAGCAAATCTCAAAGCCACTCCAACCAAGCTAATAATTCCAAGCCAACCAAAAGCTAACTTTCTCCATGAGAATTCCTCTCCTTTTATAAGTTGAAGTAGATAAGGTGAGGAGGTTAGGATGATCCCACTAAATCATGAAAGCAAGTAAGATCCAAACCATTCGGATGCCACCTCACCATAGAAGCTTCTCCTTCTAGAAGATTCGTGAAAATGCTCATTTTCCCCACGTGCTGGAATTCTCGCACCCGGGCTATAGTGAAACCTGCGATAATGGGTCATTCTCACAACCTGCCTATATAGAAACCTACGAACTTCCCTTTTTATAAGGTTTTTACATAGGAAAAAGCAATTTCTTTTCTCAGGAGAAGTTCTTCTTCCTTCTCTCTTTAGGAACTCAGGCCACTAACCCCTCTAAAGGAAACAGATAGGTTTACATCATTAATGATCATAGGGATGACAAAAATAATGTGTAACAGAGAGCCCCCCAAAGTATGAAGTTAGAACAGAGTGATAGCTGAAATACTTTGTCGAGTGTGTGTAAGGAACAAGGAACAGTTGGTCGGAAACCTGGCAACAAACAAGGAAATACAGTACAATAATATATCATCACTGAGGTAGGCATTCCCATACTCAGAATACAAATGACTCAAAGTATAAATGCCGACATGCAAAGATCCATGTCAAGTAAGACAGGTCATGGCCACTTAACATACACCGTGGATCCATGCCGATATGACTCAAATCTGAACATAGCCACCAAAAATACACTGTGGATCTATGTGTTAAAGACTCAAATTTGAACATAGCCACCAGACATACACTATGGATCTATGTGTTAAAGACTCAAATTTGAACATAGCCACCAGACATACAATGTGGATCTATGCAACAGTACAAACTGAATATACTCCAACACAGCCTGTATCTATCAGAAAATAACCAGGGTCTTCATCTTCGCCACTCTATAGTACGAATCTAACCATGTGAATACATGTGCTGAAGTCGAACATGGTAGAAACCACTTGATTACTGGTCATTAGTGTATACCATTAACAAGTGTGAGAGAAATCACCATTAATGTCAATGACTCCCAAGGTACACTAGTACAATCCAACGAATGTGAATAAATGAGCTGAAGTTGAACACTCGGCAGAATCTCCTGACCAGGGGTCAATAATGAAAACCCACTGTCGAAAGTGAGGAAACCTGCCATTGAGGCATGCAAGTTCCAAGGTACCAATTAGTTTCTAAGTCTAATTCTTGGATAATGAGTTGAAGTCGACAGGAAAAGACTCATCACAGGAGGGCCTTAATGTATCCCACATCAATGACACGAAACAAGTAACAAGATTTGATGTAGATCAGAGTAACAAGTGATTCAGGACTGACTCAAGGATGGCCGACGCAATAGAAGGCTTAAAGACTGCAGAAATGGCTAACGCAATAGAAGGATTTTCAGGTAAGACATCTTTTTGAACATATTGATGACACAACAATTGTCTTGGAAACACTGACTCAACAACAGGGATCACAGACCAATTTGTAATCTTATAGGAGTATGACCAGGAGACAAGTGGATTTTCCAACCTAGACACAAAGCAAGTGAAAGGGTATCATGTTCAAAAGTGACTCTTCCACAGAATACAGGTTTATACACAATTCTTTCCCAATTTTCCCCCCACCATCTCTGGCGAGTACCTCTTTATTTTTATGCAAGATTGAGGAGGATAACATATGCTTGTTGATTTAAGCTCATCCTTCGGATGAGTCCTTCAGAGTATGTTTAACGAACCCTAGGAAGGAATGGTTCGGTCCCATGGCGGGTCTGTCAATGTTTGTTTAACGAGTCCAAAGATAGTAAACTCGAAGGTTTTTCAAGATTATAGAGTTTGGAAAAACACTTAAAAGAGAACTCTCTCTGTTCCTTTTTCGTAAAATAGTCTGGATGAGACCTAAAAAGAGATAAATTATCACTCACTAGACGCGTACTTCAAATACTTTATCGAGCGTGAAAATAGCAAGGTCACTCAACGATCTTTTCATGTTTAGAGAGTCTAAAAAGAGCTTAAAGGGAACTCCAAGGGGTTCCTTTTTCGTATAACCTTTGCAAGTCCAAAAAAGTGATAAAATTATACTTGGTTACATTCTCATTGATTTACGAGCACGAGAAAGAACAAAGACTAAGCTCGGTAACTTATTCTCATGTATTTACGAGCATGAGAAAGACAAAGACTAAGCTCGGGATTGTTTTCATTTTTACGCAAGCTTTAAAACAAAACAAAACTATGCTTGGGATAGATTTTATTTTTACACAAGCTTAAAAACTAAACAAAACTATGCTTGGAGTAGGTGGTTTCATTTTTACACAAGCTTGAACCATAGAAAACTATGCTAGCGACTTCCCAACGCATGGTTGGTACTTAGCCCCCAGCTTAAGAAGCTAGTGGCTTTACTTCAACATGAAGTCCAGAGGTTGGAAGTATGGCCCCCCAAGCTTCATTTCATCCAACGACAAAGGTGGAGGAAATGAAGCTTCAAATACTAAACGAAGGACTTGACTTAAACAGAGAGGGGGAAAACTATTACATTTTTTAACGAGCTTGACATAGAAACAAGAACTATGCTCGTAACCTCTGTTTCATTTTTTAACGAGGTTACCATAGAGACGAAAAAACTATCCTCAGAGGTGGTTTCATTTTTTAATGAGCTTGAAATCAAAAAACCATGCTCAAAGACCTCTGTTTCATTTTTTAACGAGGTTGCCTCAGAGACGCAAAAACTATCCTCGAAAGTTCTCTTCTTGATCATGGATTCCAAGAGGACAATGCTCTGGAATGACACCATGTTAAGGGACAAAACTCGGTCATGGATTCCAAGAGATCTTCACTGGAAGGAATAAATACACTCTGGAAGGATACCATGTCGAGGGTTATGACAGGCGTAAAGAGATCAGGCTCTAACAACCCTATCGAAGAGATCACCATGTCAACTACTGGATCTAAGTCATCAGAAGTTGAATCCATGGGCGACAACACCACATAATTGACTTGTGGCGGGGGCGATACTATCTGCATACAAGAACCATTCAGGGAGACAATCCAAGCGGGGTCAATGAATGAAAGTTGATCAACAGTCACAACTCATCCATCATGAGGGAAAGATATCACAAAAAAAAGAGTAGACACAATAGCTTTCATGGCATAGACATAATCTCACCCAAGGAGTAAAGAAAAATCCAAGGGGTCTTGGACTACCATGACATCAATGAAGACAGTTTTCCCTCCCAAAGTTACCAAAAACTGAGGAAGGGTCCCTAAAGGTTGACTGGTTCTTCTGTTAAAAGCTAACAGATTCTGCATAACTAGTGCAAGTGGAGGACAACCCAAAGCGTTCCAAGCAATAGAGGACAAAATACTAACAAATGAACCTTAAACTATCAACGTTTTGGTAACGTCCTGACCACAAACTTGTACTGTAATCTGGAAAGGAATGTAAGAGGGAAGATGAGGTCCAGTTAGCACACCCCAATCAAAATGGATGGCCTCATTACTTGGAGGGGGTTCCATGGGAGAAGGAGGAACACCTCTTGGCACGGGAGATTCTGTATCAACAAGAAAAACATGGGCAATATCAGGCTTACTCTCTAGCGGGAGAGTAGGATCGATTGATGGAGAGATCAGATCGACCACTTGGGTTTCATTCCCCAAGGGGAGAATGGGGTCGATAGGTGGAAACAAATCGACCGCTTGGGTTTCACTCTCTAATGGGAGAGTGGGGTTGACCAAGGATGGGATCGGATCAACCACTTGGTTTACTGGTTCATCCAAAGATGTGACCAGATTGACCACTTGATCAACCAGACTAACCGATAGGGGAACCAGATTGATCATTCCATCAACTATAGGTGGGGTGAGAGAAAGCTTGCGATAAGCAGTTGGAAGTTGAGGCTGTGAAACAGTCATGTCTTCCAGTAATTTCGAGGCTTTGTCCATATGAGGACAAAGGTGAGTGAGATGACTCCCTTTTCATAACATACATGAGAACTTGACTCTACTTTTCTTCTTCTCAACAGTATCTTGACTAGTTGACGGGGGGTCATCAGCATGTTGTTCAGAGGCTGACGACGTGGGTTGGTCAGGGTGTGTAGACCATACTTCTATAACCTTGGATAGACCAGGGAAATCCTTAAGAAGATTGCTACCCTTACAAAGCCTACAAGGGTACTTGGGCTTACGAGTTGTTTGGGTGATCTTGACATCATCAACACTCCCAACACGATTAATAGTAACTGGTTGTTTTCCAACATGTTTGACAGTGGTTGGAAGTTTGGATCCTTTCTTATTTTTCTTCTTCTTATTCTTCCTTTTCTTCTTCTTCTTATTCACCGAGTTACTAGCTTCAAAACTTTCGCTCGATGAAGAAGATGGAACGGAAGACGACCTTGCAAGTGAAGAAGGTGAAGAAGAGCCTACTGGTGAAGACGATGAAGGATCAACATGAGGTTGATGTTCTTGGGGGTAAGTTCTTACGACCGAATCACTTACTGCATTCGGGATTACCTGAGTGGAAAACAACCCCACCGGAAATCCAATAGTGAGACTTGGAAGGCTTAAAGTAGCAATGTGAGGAGGACCAATGTTTCTGTAAGAAGGAAAAACAAAAGGTTCCCCTGGGGCAGAGGTTACTTCATTGGTCATTTTGGGAACTGACGCCATGAAAAAAAAAAATCCAATCTAGAGTCCACTAGGGGAAACAAAAAACACACGCTAAAAATCTAGGAAGCAAGCAAACAATCAAAACCTTCTTACAATGAGCACACTAGTTGGTGATGAAATCCAACATCGCGGGAACAAAGTAAGAAGGGGCTGAGATAGAGCGGGTGGAAAAGTTACATTGACGACTTGCTTAATGGACTTACACCCTGGTGCAAGCTCCCACACATAATCGTGGGTATACCCTCCAAGGAGCCCGAGTGAGTTTGGCCAACGTCGATTCCAGGTACCGTGAAGACTTGCCCCTCCACAGTCACCTCGTGTAAAGAACCTAGAAAGATAGGCCACTAAGGTTACCACCAACAACAATAAATCCTGGGGGGACAGTCGACAGTCCGATCCACATGCAAGGGCAGGGTATCTAGCCCGAAATCAACTCAAAAGGCTTCCACTCATCATTGTGGGTGTCGCTCTGAGTGACCCCCGTAATACGTGCAATCTCTACATTGATGTCAACAAAGCAGGGTGAGTAACTCTACCAACACCAATGTGACCTAGTGCTTGACCCTTGTGTTAGAAGGGCTTCCCAAGACAAAATGTAATAAGTGGATTTAACCGCTCCCTAACTCAATATTCTATGTTTGTTTGCGACTTTGGAAAGTTATCTTTCACACCTATTCCAAAGCCCTACAACTAATCTAATGTAGGTTTGCTACCAGAAAATATAAAAATGTCTAATCAATTTTTATAAGCACTTTATTTTATGGTTGTTGTTACTCAAAAGGAAGATGGCATGGACAATATGGTGTTTTGACCGACTCAAAAAATTATGCAAAGATATGAAGATGCAATCTTTTCATTTCGATGAAATCTATGCTACGAGAAGGAGAAAACATTTATCATTCCCATAT
>ML785146.1:431474-476018 GCA_009831015.1 Picea engelmannii
ATCTCCCTAGATCCACCTGGATCTAGAACAAAGAA
The DNA here is from genome assembly GCA_009831015.1 of Picea engelmannii. NCBI lineage: Eukaryota > Viridiplantae > Streptophyta > Pinopsida > Pinales > Pinaceae > Picea > Picea engelmannii. The sequence goes on from ML785146.1 coordinate 431,510, forward strand.
AAACAGAATAGGACGCTTTCCTTAAGTTTTAAATATTGAATTTACTAAGAGGCAAGAATCATGGACATACCTTATGATCGCTTCCTATAGTCTTTGTTGCTCCCTCTTTGCTCTAGTGCTCTTGTGCAGTCAAGATCAAAACAACACAAACCAACCAAAGTGATAGCGATAGCATAAACTCAATATAAACCTATGTATGTGATCAAGGAATTGTATAATAAAACACCAAGCTTTATAGGAAAGAATCATATTACTGTATCATATTAAATATGAAAGAGAGATTACAACCTGAGCCTTGATGTCGTAAGGTCCCTTCCAACTTTCCTTCGTTCCCCACACACTTCTTTCTCCAAGGATTCTGAAACCATAGATCTGATAGCTACTCACAATCTATCTTGACAAAGAAAATCTCAAAGCCACTCCAACCAAGCTAATAATTCCAAGCCAACCAAAAGCTAACTTTCTCCATGAGAATTACTCTCCTTTTATAAGTTGAAGAAGATAAGGTGAGGAGGTTAGGATGATCCCACTAAATCATGAAAGCGAGTAAGATCCAAACCATTCGGATGCCACCTCACCATAGAAGCTTCTCCTTCTAGAAGATTCACGAAAATGCTCATTTTTCCCACGTGCTGGAATTCTCGCACCCTAGCTATAGTGCAACCTGCGAGAATGGGTCATTCTCGCACCCTGCCTATATAGCAACCTGCGAACTTCCCTTTTTATAAGGTTTTTACATAGGAAAAAGAAATTTCTTTTCTCAGGAGAAGTTCTTCTTCCTTCTCTCTTTAGGAACTCAGGCCACTAACCCCTCTGAAGGCAACAGATAGGTTTACATCATTAATGATCATAGGGATGACGAAAATAATGTGTAACAGGGCTCAAATGGCCTTAAAGTGATGTGGTTTGTATATGTTTTGGGTGCTCAAAGGAATGAGAGCCCAAGTGAGGTTGTTGGAGATGTTGGTGGGTTACTAGGACCTTGATAACGAGAGCTTCAATCTCGATGGAAAACCATTAAGAATTGAAGTAGAGGACATTTACTTTCTGACTGGTCTATCACGTCGGGGGGAAGTTGGGAACCTCAAGTCACAGGGAGTAGGCAACGTGATGAATATAGGAGAATATATCGATGCCCACTATGTTGCAGGGACTCCTAAAGTAGGGAGTCAAGTCCCTATCCAGGAAATAAACAACCTCAGTCTGAAGATCATTGTCCTAGTTTTGACCAAGATCACAGGTTCGACCGCGTTGCACCAGGCATCGAGGCCGCTCATGTTCTATGAAGTGTAGTGTGCAAGACCCATAGTGTATGACTGGTGTACCTCACTACTGGTCAATATGAAGAGTTTTCTGATGGAGTGCAAGTAGGGGGTAAAAGAAATTTAGGGTTTGACTCCATCTTGTGCAGTTTCTTTTTCGAGCGGGTTCCAGGTTTGGGACCTAGATTTGAGATTCTCCTGAGAGGACCTTGCGATCTAGCCATGGCATGGTGGACCGAGGTGATGAGGTGGCAGGGAGGAGGTAGGGTGTCGACACCCTACACTGAGGAATTTTTCTACTGGTGGTGGAAATAGGTCATTGCTTTGGATAACTATCCCTATGAGGGGATCAAATTTAGAGGAGATCCAGACATGCCACTTCCACTAGGGTCCGCCTATGGTGACATAGGTGTGTCAAAAAGTTTTCACATATTTCAAATTTTTGTATTTTTTGTATAATTAGGACAAAAATATTTTTGGATGGCACTTAAGTTTTGACTAGACATTTGTGTGTCACAGACGTGGGTCCACGACGGCCAGAGGGTTTTCATTGACATCAACGGAGGAACCTGGGAGACGAAGCAGTGGGAGGAGAGGCTGATATTGTCCTACAAAATGTGTAGGGAAACCTATCACGTTTGACTCACATGATACCCATGGTTCAGGTAGAGGATATGCTTGAAGCCATGCAACAACAGGTGGTTGGTGTACCCAGGGCATGGTTACGATTCTTTCAGCATCTCAAAAACGTCATTGTTTTCTACCATGACACAGATCCGATGCCAAAGGCGTAGATGTCATGGGATATTGTAATACTAGTTGTATATGTATTGAGGGTGTTAGCCCCATTTTGTACTATAAACACCATATTTTTTGAAATATATAAAAAGGATCTTTGGCTTTACTTATATTTTACAATGTTTACATTGATTAGATGGTTTTATTTTCTTTTAATTATGTGACAAATTCCATTCTAAAACAAATTTAGCATAAGCATCAGATACATGATTATAACTCCTAGGAATATGATAATATGTAATAAAATCAAATTGTCGTTCTAAAAGACGTACCTGTAGGAATTGTCAGAGTAAAGTAGGATAACGCACGTCGTAACGACTGTTCAACTGATGCACTACCAACTGGGAATCTAGGAAAAATTCTAATGAATGCATTCCATGTGATAGAGAATCATGCAAAAGTTCTATAACAACACTATATTTGACCACATTATTCATGGATGGCCCTAGGCATACGCCTCTTGAAGACACCAGTATACACTCGGGTGAGTAAACCACCCAAGAAATGGAAGCCAAGTTCCATGTATGGTGACTAACCCCATATACAAATCCTAAGTAGACTGACGAATCCATTGACATCTATCAACCAAGTGAAAACTTGATAAGAAAATCAAAGATGAAAAAGAAAAGAGATATATACAATAAATTACATTAGTGTATAGAGAGTTCTGCCCAATCCCGAGGCTCAAGCGTAATATATTTACAAGTAGAGATCATTTCTAGGCTCGACCAACTTGTTCCCTTCGTAATATTCTAACTCATAGACCCCTTTTTTCTAGAACACATCGCATGATGTAAGGACTGTGCCACATGGGTTTAAACTTGCCTGCCCCCATTGGTTCTTTGGCTTGATCATATAAGAGGACCAAATCACCCTTAGCGTACAACCGAGGATAGACAGACTTATCATACTAGACCTTGACACATTGTTTGTTTGCCTCGATAGTCATAGAGGCATCTTGACACTACTCAACGAGACTCTCTAGGTGTACAAGGCGTCACTCGAGATCGAACGTGTCAGGTAGGAGCGCGAATGCCAACTTAAGAGAAGGGATTTCACATTCAATAGGTAAAATCGACTCCACACCATGTAATAATAGGAAAGGGTAAAATCCGGTGGCAGTCTTGACCGAGGTTTGGTATGCCCAGAGTTCAGGATATAACATGATGTGCCAGTCGAATTTACTCTGACTGATAGTTTTTTGAAAAATGGTCTTGAGAGACTTGTTGATACCCTCTACTTTCCCATTTTCCCGGGGATAATAAGGAGAATAATGACCATGTCTAAACCCTAGCTTAGCTGCTAGTTATTCCATCATCTCATTCTGAAAGTGACTGCCATGATCAGTGACAATCTCACTCAAGATACCAAACTGTGTGATAATCTAATTGAATAAGAAGAAGGTTATAGTCTTCCCATTGGATTTAACTATAGGCATGGCCTCGAACCACTTAGTAAAGTATTCTATGACCACGATAATGTGTTGATGCTCCCCAACTGAAGTTGGGTTGCAATCAAAAAAATCCACCCCCACTTGGTGAAGGGGCCAACAATAATGACTCGATGATGAGGGGTTGGATGTGAGCGCATTTTCTGAGTGAAAACCTAGTAGGGGTGACACTTCTTAACCACTTCAATATCCTTAAATATAGTAGGCCATAAATAACCAGCTCACAAAACTTTTTGGGGCTATCACAAGCTCGAATATATGACCACCACAAGCCCCACTGTGGAAATTTCAAAATAGACTCAACTTCTCCATGGGTTAAACAATGATGCAATATATCGTCTATTCCTCGGTGATACAAAATTTCATCGACGATAGTATATTTCTTAGCTTGGTACCTTATATGTCATCGGTCATCTCGTGAGAGATGTTGAGGGAAATTCAAGGTTTGAATATAGAGCACGATGTCTCCATACCAAGGGTCAGATGACGAGACAAGAAAAATGTGTTCGTACAAAAATGAATCAACATAGATAACGTCCTCATCTAATCATTAAAAATTGTATATTAGCTCTACAAAAACTAGGGATTTCTTGGATTTCGCGGAAGAAAAATCAAGATCAAACTCCTGTAAAATGAAAATCCATTTATTGTATTTTCCCCCTATGATACTTCAGGTAAGGACGTATTGAAATGGATTGACATCAACAACCACCGTAGTCTTACAAAGTAATATGTAATGATGTAGACATTGGACTGCGTGAACGATAGCCAAAGATAGCTTTTCAACGTGAGTATAATTGAGCTCAGGACTGAGTAAAGTTTGACTAAGATAGTAAATGACATCCTCATGGAGCTCATCATCCTCCTAATCTAGAACCATACCAATCGTATCCTCAGACGCGACGATATAAAGAAAGTAATCTCTACTGTAGTCAGGAGGCTTCAGTAGAGGCGCTGGCACCAAATCTTTCTTCAAAGCATCGAAGGAATCCTGGGCTCGCTCATCCCAGATAAAAGGGGTGTCATTCTTCAAAAGACACATGAAACCTTTAGTGATAGTGGAATAGTTTAATATAAACCTACAAAGAAAGTTATTTCTCCCCTGTAGACCCTGAATTTGTCTAATCATGCACAGGGGAGGCAACCGAAGTATTGCCTCAACCTTAAGTGGATCTACCATGATCCTAGTCTCAGAAAATAGAAAACCTAAAAGATGACCAGACTTAACACAAAAGATGCACTTTTGAGGGTTCAACCGGATTCTATAATAATGACATCTTTCAAAAACAAGTCGAAGGTGAATAACGTGATCCGTTCTCTTATGAGAGTGAGCAGCAAGATCATCAAGGTAAGCTTTGACTATGTGCTTAAGATCGTGAAAAGAGAAATTCATGGCATGCTGAAAGGTTTCTCTGACATTTTTAAGGCAAAAAGACATCTTTCAGTATGCAAAGGTACCCCAAGAACAAATAAATTCCATCTTGTGTTGATCCTCAGGTTTGATTTGAATTTGATTATATCCTAAAAATTCATCCATAAAAGAAAATACTTCGCTTCCTTCACACTTGTCAAGAATATGATTGATGAAAGGTGCGGTAAAGTTGTCTTTTGGACAAGCCTCATTCAGGTCATAGAAATCCATACATACACGGATGGTTCCTTGCTTCTTATCTACAGGAACGGGGTTAGATACCCATTCAGTTAAAGTAACTAGGTAGATGAAGCCATCATTAAGTAGTTTCTCCACATCTTCCTTAATAGTAGGGGCCTTTTGAGGGTTGACAACTCTAAGATGTTGTCGAATAGGTTTAGCATCTAGATAAGTTTTAATCTCATGTTCGACAATACGAGGGTCGATCCCTAGCATCTCTTCATAGGACCAAGAAAATACGTCTCAAAATTCCTTGAAGAGTTCGTTGTAGATCAGGATTTCTTCTGGTGAACAATCTACACCAATATTTACATTTTCAACCTTGCCAGGGGTATGAGAGATGTCGATCTGGATGGTAGGAGAAATATTCGCCATGTTTCCTTCAGCATAATTGTCGTGCATATCAAGTGGAACTACGACGTGACCGACCATCTCACTCAAAGTAGATTGAAAGTTGTCTTGTTCGATTCTTTCAAGCTCTGGGAGAAAATAAGAGTGGTGATGCATATCGTCCCAAGGTTTTTCAGAAACATTCATGGCTTCGATGATGGCTTTGTCTGAAGGAAAAGTCCCATCGAGGAAATCATGTGAACAAGACAACAAGGTGGCCCACACAGGCCTAGACAGGAGATCCTCCTCATCCGTTGATGAGGGAACATGATCAGGATCGATGGAAGAGTCGAGAATATATTGATACACAATCTCTACTATCGATAGTGGCATGGCCATCCCATCATGCAACTATCCTTCACAAGAAAAATTCAGGGAAGGTAGGGTCCACATATCATCAAAATAAGACGTGCGGAAAGGAATGGACCTTCCATATAATATGTGCCTACTAGACATGGCATAAACTTGATGGTTCGGTGCCGAGAATTCGAAAGTACCCATAAGGGAAGAATACATTCCGACAACGATATTAGAATTTGTCGGCTGAGAATTGTCGATCACAGGGATCAACTATCCAAGAGATGCATTAGGACTAGAGCACACAAAGAATAACTGATCGATCATCACGATCTTCCCTTCATGAGGAAAAAAAAGGATATGAAAGGTGGACGACACAATGAGGATCATAACATACGTCCAATTGTGACCTAGTAACAAGTTATAATCAAGAGGCACATCAACTACCTCTACCTCCACCTCTACCATATTCCCACCTAACTGGACTAGAAAGGCAGGGAGAATACTGTGAGGGCGGAAGGAATGACAATCAAAAGCAGTCAACATGTTCGATGACTTGGAAAGGGTCGGAGAACAGAGATCTTTCCAATAGGTCAGGGACATCACACACGTAGCAGCGCCTTCATCAACAACCGCATGTTTGATGGTATACTTTGAATACTCCACATGGATTTGGAAAGCCACATGGTAAGGCAAGAAAGGCTTAACATCTGTGACATCAAACTTGATAACCTTTGAGCCACTAGGTTCTATAGATCCTAGAGAAGAGAGTAAGGCATTCCTCTATGAATGAAACATCTGGAGTACCTCCAAAGCCGACATCACACAAGGGGTTTGGCCTAGGTCCTCAACAATAGAGTCGTTTTGGGAAGCTCTAGCATTTGGATTATGGGTAGAGCGCTTAAGTACTCCTTTCGGAATATGAAGCCATGGCTCCGATTTATCAATATGTAAATTCGTCTCTAGAGGAGGAGGATATTCTAGACCAGAATTAGTTTGTTTAGAACTATAGTCTCAAGATTGAGTGGCTACATCTATTTTCTCATCGACCGTATTGATACATAAACGGTCGCCATCTTGCGATTGCTGGTTTGGACCTCCACCAGTCACATTTCCTGTGTTTGAGGAGATCGAGGCTAAGTGTTGATTATGTGGGAATGGATTCGTCAACACGGTGAGTGATTGAGCTAAAAGCCTCACAAATTCTACAAGTTTGGGGCACAAATGGGTAAAGTGATCATCTGTGCAAATCTTACAAGGAAAATTCACCTTATGTTTTTCTCATTTTCCCTCTCCAACATTATTACCCATCTTATCATTATTATTATTGTCCTTGGGTTTATTGCCATTTTTCCCACCTTTATGGTTATTGCATCATTTCTTATTATTCCCTCTTGGTTGTTGGTTACCATTCGGGTTGGCCGACGATTGCATGTAGTGTACATTTGTTGACTGAGTGGGATTGGAAAAAACAGATGAGGCTGGTCCTCCTGCAGACTGGCTTAAAGACAACTCTTTCAACTGGTTTGTCACTGAGTCTACAAACTTTACATTAGCAGAACCTACAATTCCATCGACATGAGCTCCAAGATTTTGCCTAGGGTCATAAGTAGACCGTGGTGCTTTAGGAAGAAGGTGGTATAACATCCCAGACTAAGCATATATCAAATCTAATTGTCGGGATCTAAAGATTGCTTCTTCTTCAGTGGTAACCCCAGAAGTAGCAACTTCCTTCAACATAGGAGGGTGCAAAGACTTAAGAAACCATTCTAAAAGAAAGGTTGGGGGTATAGGGGTCTTAATAAACCTCTTCCTTCTATGCCACTCCTAGATATGCTCCTAGATATGAGTGGCGGTATCCTAGCGTAAGGTAGACAACAATTCTAGGCCAACATCATAACGGATGGGCAACTAGAAGTGGTTAATAAAGACCATCACCAACTAACTAAAAGTGCCATATTCCCCCCTAGGTATCTCATTGTACCATTTCACAACATCTCCAACAAGGGTGCATTGAAATATTCTCAAATGAATAGAATCATCATTAAGGGAGTTTGATGAGCACCAAAGGTGAAAGGTAGTGACGTGATCACCAGGATCCTCTCCATTCTTACCCTTGAACTTTGGGATGTCTGAAGGAAGTCGGTGGAGACCAGGGGCCATGTAGGATTGTGACTCATAGGGTCATTCATTAAATTAGAAAGATCTGGCAGATTAAGTATGGCTAGAAAAGGGAGATGGGGTTGTGACATCTGGCCCCAACCTCCCGGGAAAGATTACTCTTACGGATTCACATGCCATCAAGGGTTTTGGTAAACACCATGGCCCTATCCAACATTATAAGGCCCTCCTTTGAGCTGATTCATATAAGGTTTTTGGGGCATCATTCCATCTAGAATGTTCTGTTGAGGGTTATAGAAATTGCCCCCAACCAGATTAGATCCGGGTTAGGGGTTGACCAAAGTGTGAAAATGACCTACCCTAGGTTGGAAACTAGAGTATAGAGGTGGATTCATCATGCCAAATGTATTGGTCAGAATCTGTGACGAGGAGGTAGGATTGTAGGATGGAAATTGAGTCGAAGATTGTTCGCCAAGTTGACTATTCCACCTAGAAGTAGGAGGATTGGACCCAGAGTTAAAATAAGGCATACCTCCCATATTAGGCGTCATTTGAGGGATTTGAGATCCACCAAATGAAAAAGGAGTGTAGGGAGGTGTACTACCCCCAAGCCTAATGCGAGAATTAGGGCCAGCAGCTGGGATGGAGTTCAAAAACTGTGAAGTGAAGTTAGGCATACCATAAGAAAATGGACTAGAAGCCATAGGGATGGACTGAACATTGTAGCCCGATGAGTTTCCAAGAGACCCAAAGGGGTTTGAGGAGGTAGCTTGAGCATTAACTATAGGTCGGTCCATAGTAATGATAGGTACCTCTAGCACTACGACCATAGAGGTTGTAGGAGTCGAAGGTGTGCCATTAACTATAGTGGGTATGGGAGTCGAAGGGCTCCCAGAATTCTGAAGACCAGGTTCAATACTCATCCTTGTATAATCACAAGTCTGAACTGTGGACATGTGTGTACCACATATAATAACTTTACACCTTTTAGAAGGCAAGGATGAAAAACCCAGCGGTAACTATAACAAGCGGCAGGACCGATGAGGAGGCTAGTCTGAATCCACGATGACTTAAGACTCTAAAGATAAAAAATATATCGTAAGGCTAGCTAGTAAGAAAAGAGCACACCAAAATTCAAACAACCAATATGCATGCAAATGGGGTAAAGTGGTTGAGTGGCCTCCCTCCATAAACAAGGCATGTCTCACCCAAGAGGTGCTTGAAACTCCCTGCTAAAGATAAGAGGTAACAAAATCAGTTATAGGGGCCCTCGTGGGATTAACAACCAGTCGGTTAGATCTCCCCGGAGAGGTAATCCTCCATAAAGGCTGTGTGTTTTCTGACCCATATCTGACCTAGGGTACTTGCAGAATAACCCCTGCAAGTAACCTATGAGATATCTAAGTCAAGAAACTAATAAACCACTGTATAACGGATGCACATGCAAGCAATTGTAAGTCCAGATTATCGTATGGGTGTTATAACCCTAAATTGCACCATACATGCTTACCTGCCATCAGGCCATCTCAGATCCCTTCTTTTCCACAACACTATTGAACAACTCTTTAAAACTCCTCTTTTATAAAGGCCCACGCACCCTACTCCATTACTAAACGCGTGTACATGCTAGCTGACCTCAAACAACCCACGTGGACTGACAAAAGCACAAAAAAAGGAAAGTTGTCGATGGAACACACAACTCTGGGTGAGTTAATTGAAACTCCCAGCCATGCATGGCCAAGGGTTCATCCAAATACCTAGATTCTTCTAGCCTATAAAAGAAGGGCTAGGGGTCCTATTTGGGAGAGGAAAAATATAGCAAAGAAACTTTGCCCATTTGCATATTCCCATTGTTCCAACCCTTCAGCCATCCTTGTGCTAGAAGAGAGACAAAGCAAAGAAGTTGGAGGACAGTTGAAGAGGAGCCCAAGATCATGTTCGCGGAGTGGTTATAAGTTTTTACAGTTTACTTAGATCATCAATAGCTTGTAGTCAAGTGAAATTTCTTTTGAGTTTGCTGTCCAAAATCTTAGAAAATTAAAAAAAAAAAAATTGAAAAGTTGTTGAAATTTTGCATTAAGTAAAAGTTTTTGTTTCCATCTTTTTTATTCATTTTTTATTTCATCTTTTACACATCATCAGTTTCACTTTCATACCCCTTGACATAAGACAAAACCATAAAATTAATGCTAAATATAAAATTTATTAGACTTTTATGTTTGTAGGGTTCACAAACTAGTTCAGGATTAGGGCCTTGGATTAGGTTGGAGAGGAAACTCTTCAAGGCCATTTAAAATCAAACATTGGAGTCTGAGTTAGGGAGTGTCTAAGTCCAGTATTGTGAAAGTTATATGGGACCCCCCTCTAACACAGGGGATAAACACTAGGTCGCGTGTGGAAAGGTAGTGGAGATAACCCCTCCAAAGCTGGACCAATCGTAGTGGAGAACACATATAGAGGGCTTGTTTTGGGATTCCGTTGATTGCATTTGACATGGGGCTTCATGGGTCTCAAATCCATTCGAGTTCCTCAGTTTTCTTCTGGACCACTTTCTTTTGATACCCTTGATAGTTTTTGGGCTCGATACCCTGCTCATTGTGGTCTACCCGACTTTCGACTGTACCCGCTTGGTGACTGTTCGCACGCTGGAAACCTAGTTGCCTATCTTTTTTAGGGACATACACAGGTGACTTTGAGGGTATACCACGGTACCTAGGACAAAAATCAGGCCATGCTTTGTAGAGTATACCCTGAGGGTTCTTCCGTGTTCGAGTTTCACTTGCACCAGTAAGTTGCTCTAGTGTTGGTTGTTGTAACTATTCTTCCAATTAATTTAGTGTTTTCATGTCTTATCTTCTAGGGACTGTTTTTAGTGTGTGTTACTTTTGAACATTTAGACTACCTTAGAGTGTCTTTGATATTCTCACACAGTGGAGGATCATGAGCTCTGCCATTCATGAAGGCTTCTTAGCTTGCCGTCAGTTACACTGGAGCCACCCCCACCACCATTAAGGCGAAATCTAGACCAACAAGGGTCTTTTGAAGCGACCGGGTTACAAGCAATTGTGCCCGACCAACATTCGAAGGAATCAACCATTTTGGACTTTGAATCAACTGCTCTTGGCCCAGTTGAAACCCCAACCACTGATTTCTTGGCACCTTTCATCGTACCAATTCAATTTTACAAGTGCCAGACAGTGTTGCACACAGTAATGGAAACAAATGCTATTACTCCTGGGAATTCTTCAATTCCCACTACGGTTGTCACCACAGGAGAGTTCTTACCTCCTAACCCACCATCATCGATCCAAGCCACCATGGTCTCGACCACTTCTACATCGCATAGTGGTTCGATCCCGTCTTTGGCGACAGCCACAACCCCTTTCACACCAAGTGCAACAGGCCCTTCATTCTCATACGAGATGCCTAGTTCGGGTACAAGTCCTGTACTTTCCTACTCCACTTTATAGACTTTAGGTCTAGGGGCAGGGAACTCTAGCACTCCTCTGCAAGGTCACATGGGGAGTACTCCTACTCCTTTTAACAATTTCCCTTACGGAGGAGGTCATATACCTCCTTCGTCCCCTTCACTCAGTGGCTCTCATCAGCAATCCACCGAGCAACCTACATACCATAGTGTGTTTGGAGCAAGGATTCAAGGACCACCTTCACATAACATGCTGGTAGGTTCGACACCATTTTCTTTGGCCGAAATGTTTGGAAACAACGCCTTCTCATAAACCGCTTTCCAGATTGGGGGCAATCCCAGTTTTGGACAATATACTCCTATGCAGGGTACTATTCCTGCACAGGGGGCAAACCTAGGAACTTCTTCCACAACATGACCTTGGAATTCAGGGAAAGGATCCGTTTTCTCATCCGAAATGATGATCTGGGGTAATTCTTTCCACAATCAATGGAACCCTAGACAAACTACTATGACTATCCCCATGGGACCGGCATGGGGCAACCCTTCCTAGAGTCCTTCGAATATAATGCATGCCCAACCATCTATGTCCTATTTGGGAAATCAGTCGATGATGTCTCCACATATGAAAAATCCATATGCTAGCTAGGGTCATGGTTTCTACCAAAATCCAGGTCAGTAGCCAAATTTTCCTGGCAACCTAGTGCTAGTCAAACTCCAGGCCCCTTTTTCCCAAGTTATCAACAACAACGCAAACTACCCTTCCTGGAAACTTTGCATTGCCTGATTTGACAAGATTATTGAATGACCCCATTTGTCATGATCCACATTGGCCTCCTATGCCGACGAAGTTTCCTTCATACATTCCAAAGTTCGAAGCCAAGCCTAACAAAGATCCAGGAGATCATGTGACTACCTTTCATCTTTGGTGCTCATCTAACTCATTGAAATATGACTCCGTACAGTTGCGATTGTTTCAACGTACTCTCATTAGGAGTGCTGCGAAATGGTACATTGAGCTCAATCGCTCAAGATACTCTTCCTTCGGTGAGCTGGCAATGGCTTTCCTAAACCATTTTCAGTTACCTATGAGATATGATGCTGGAATAGAGCTACTGGCCAATTTTGAGTAGATGATAGCGGACCATATCTCTGATCACATCCAAGAATAGAGACACCAGAAGAGTCTCATTAAGGTGTCAGTCCCACCCGCATTCTTTCTTGAGTGGTTCCTTAAGTCTTTGGTCCCACAGTTATCCAAATACGTCGCAACGTCGGGTGTATTCTCTGAAGAAGATGCCATCATGAGAGCTCAACAATTTGAGCTCATATATTCTCAGTCCGGTTTATTATACAACATCTTGCCAGATGCACCATGCTCAATACTGGATAAAACTAGACAGAGATCTAGACCACATGTCGATGGTATTGTTGGTTCAACACAAACAAAGCCCGTTGAGCAATTGAAGAAGTAGTTGCAGCAGTTATCTATACAACACATAGCGGCCAACCAAACCACTACTTTGGCTGCTCCCCCTACCAAAACGTCGGAAGTACACACAGTGCAATCGACTAACCCAAAGGCCACCCAGTATCCGGAAGGAAAGAAAAAACAATGAAAGAAGGGTAAGGAGGATAAAAAACCTACAGATAATGCTGGCGGGGACAACACTGAAAAATGAAAGGTGAGGTATCCATGCAACTTGTGCACGGAAGACCACTCGAACCATCTATGTCCTCGACTTGCAGAAGACCAAAATTTTGTGACGCAACAACAACCTACTGTGTTAACCAATCCATTTCAACATGGACAAAATCTAACCCAAGTCTCTGCAAGCACAGAAGGGGGCAGCCAAGAACCTTGTCTGCCTCTGAACAACCCCGCATCCGCGAACATATATATGGTTAGGGGTGATGCTTTTATATCGACTAGAGTGCACGACTATAGTAAACCAAGCACTTCTGAGAAGGGTAAAGAAGCCGACCTCCAATCTCTTCCTCTATAGATAGAGAAGACGTTGGGAGAAACAATGACATGAATTCCCAAAGGTGCATTTAAAAAATCTTCTCATAACCCAAACGCAAGGGCTACCCAGAACTACTCTGTGGTGGAGGATTTATCACAAACCCCTTGTGCGATGTCCACTTTGGAGCTCCTCCAAAGATGCCCTTCCCAGAGGAAAGACTTGTTAACCGCTTTAGGATCTACAAAGACTTGTAATCTGGGTACAATCATGCTGTATACAACCAACTTAAAACCTCATCTACCTTACCACGTAGCGTTTAAGATAGTAGTGGCTTATCCCATAAAATTTTTTACTCGAAATATCTTCCACATGGTGGTTGATGAGGGCGCCTCGACATGCGTTATGTCATTGGCATGTTGGAAGGCCGTGGGCCAACCCATTTTGTCTCTGTCACCTACTCTCCTCACCGCTTTCGACGAACATTCTTTCCAACCACATGGTATCGTTCCTTCTTACCCCGTGCAGTTAGGAGGGAAGAACGTGTGCGTCGAAGTAGATGTAGTCGATGCTCCCCTTGACTATAACCTCTTGTTAGGAAGGATTTGGACTTATTCCATGCAAGTTGTGGTTGCTATAGTTTTTCAAGTCTTGTTGTTTCCACATGAGGGCCGGATAGTGACCATCGATCAATTGTCCTTCTCCAGACCTGACCTTGCTTTGGGGGCATCGACGGTCCTGATGATTGATAATCCTCAACCAGGTGTCGTCAATGTAGGGGTTGGTTTATGCCCATATTTGATGGGTACCTTCGATTACCCACCCCCTCAAGGAGATATCAAGTTTATATCCAATCACCATAAGGTTGAGATTTTTCAAGTTTCGTCATTCCGCACGACTTACTTCGACAATCCGTCGACACTTCCTTCCCCATTGGCCACGATGGATGGGATAGGGCATCTGGGCATGTCCATGCCTTTGTCCACAACTGAAGTAGTGTACTCCTTAGTCCAGCAAACTTCATCCCACACTGATCTAGCTCCTGCACAAGGGTTAGATCCTCTTCTAGAGACTATTTGGGCTTAGGGTTCTCTTGCTCACACCGATTCAGTGGACTTAGTATTTCCCTCTGATGAAGCAATAATTGAAGCAATTACTAGTCCGAATAAACCCTAGGAATATATTCATCATAGATCATACTTCCTCCCAGAGTTAAGCCGAATTGAAGCAGGAGAATTCACTGTGACCATGACAGGAGAGCGGTCTTGTTCTATTAATCCCTTAGCTACACACGAGGTTTATGCTGAGGTTAATATGGCAACTATCATTGAAACCTTACCGATCAATATCTCCCAAAACCCTGGTGTCATGGAGAATGTCTTCGTCGGAGTGGACTGCTCCCCCGAAGAGATTCAAATATACACAGATCTTTTCAAAGCATTCCATGACGTTTTTTCCTAGTCTTGCAAGGAAATGTTAGGCATTCATCCAAGAATCTTTAAACATGAAATCACAATGTATCCTGATGCCAAGCCGGTTCGGCAGAAGATTCATCCAGTTAATCCTAAGAAATCAGTAGCCATTAAGGTTGAGGTTGAGAAATTGCTAAAAGTTGGGTTTATATATCCTATTCATTTGACCCAATCGGTGTCAAACCCCATGCCGGTCAATAAAAAACAAGGCACGATTTGTGTATGTACCAACTTCCATGATTTGAATAAGGCATGTCCCAAACATAATTTTCCCACACACTTCATCGACCAGATTATTGATGAATGTGCGGGTTGCGAAGCCTTTTCTTTCATGGACGTTTTTTCAAGATATAACCAAATTCAAATCAAACCCGAAGACCAAGAAAAAATGACATTCATCTTCCCATGGGGTACATTCGCATATCATTAAATGCCTTTTGGTCTAAAAAATGTTGGTGCCACCTTTCAGTGGGCCATGTATTTTTCTTTTCATGACCTCAAGCATATAGTCGAGGCTTATCTAGATGATTTAGCATCGCGATCTCGCAAGAGAATGGATCATCCCACACACCTCCGACTTATATTCAAATGTTGTCGCTACTTTCAGATTCTCTTGAATCCAAGCAAGTGTAGCTTCTGCATAACGTCAGGATGATTGTTAGGTTTCATAGTATTAACAACAAGGATCATGGTCGATCCTCTCAAGGTTGAGGCAATAATTCAATTGCCCCCCCCACGCACAATCCTTCAACTTCAAAGTCTATAAGGAAAGGTGAACTTTTTATGACACTTCATCGCCAACTATGCCAAGATCACCAAGGGCTTTATGCACTTACTAAAGAAAGATGTTCCCTTTTACTGGGATGATGTGGCTCAATGTTCTTTCGATGCATTGAAACATGCCCTCACAACTACACCTCTTCTCCAACCACCTAACTATAACAAATATTTCTTATTATATCTGGTTGCATCAGAGTCAACCATTGGCATGGTTTTAGTTCAGGAAGATGACTTGTTCTTAGAATATGTGATCTATTACCTAAGTCGAGGCCTCGTAGGAACGAAACTTAATTATTCTCACATTAAAAAACTCATGTTGGCAGCAGTTCATGCTGTTCAATGGTTCCGTCATTATGTTTTGTTTCGCAAGGCCACCGTTATTGTTGTCATGAATCCATTCCAGTACATTTTGACACGATGGGTAATAGGTGGAAAAATTAGTAGATGGATAGTCATCCTCCAAGAGTTTGACTTAGACTTCGTTTTAGCAAAGTCTAAAAGGTCACTAGTCTTCGTAGAACTTATTTTGGAACTTCTGGTTGAGTCAGGTGACGTTGTGCCTAAATAATCGGCTATCCGGGGAGATATGTTTTTGATCACATCTTCAGATCCCTGGTATGGAGATATACTTATCTATCTCCAAACTTTGAAGTTCCCCACCTTTGCTTCCCATGATGAGCATCGACGTATACGCCATCAGTCTAAGAATTATATCATAATCGAAGATACATTGTATCGGAGAGGTGTATACTGCATCCTACGCCGATGTCTCACTCATGAGGAATCCATTATCGTGCTTAACGATTTCCATACTGGAGCTTGTGGCAATCATTTTTCTAGGTTGGCAATAGCTCAAAATATTCTATGAGTAGGTTACTTCTAGTCGACACTTATCAAAGATTGTATCGAATCGGTCAAGAAGTGCCATCCGTGCAAAATCTTCTCTCGGAAGATGAGGGCACATCTCGCTCCCATGTTTCCTGTCATCACAGTTGGTCCCTTCACCAAATGGGGGATTGATTACACTACTTGCAACCCTCCTTCATCAAGGGGGCACTACTATATCATCGTAGCTATAGACTACTTCACAAAGTGGGTTGAAGCTATGCCAACATTTAAAGATGATGGAGAGACTGCAAATCTCTTTTTATTCAACTAGATCATAGCAAGGTTCGATGTCCCGAGGGAGTTTGTCACTGACCACAACAGTCACTTTCAGAACTAGATGATGACCAAATTAACATCAAAGCTTGGGTTACGGCAAGAAAATTCATCACCCTACTACCCCCAAGCCAATGGGCAGGTGGAAGCTGTAAACAAAACTCTTAATACTATTCTACAACGCACTATCAACTCAGCCAAGTCAAATTGGCATTTGATGTTATAATTAGTGTTATGGGCCTACCGAACATCTTTTAAGACTACAACCGAATTCTCACCTTTTCAACTCGTTTACAGGCTGGAGGAAGTCTTTCCCATAGAATGTTAGATCCCATCTCTAAAGTTGGCAGTACAACTATTGCCAGACACTTCTCCACTCGAAGAATGGTTAGTATACCTAGAATAGCCCAATGAGAAACATCGTGATGAAACCCTGGCCAACGAGGCTCACAAACATAAGGTCAAGTTTCAATATGATAGGTCCATTCGTCCTTATATTTTTTCTAAAGGTGACCTTGTCCTAGTCTACGACCAAGATAAGGACACCCTGGGGGCAGGGAAATTCAAACCCATGTGGTTCAGACCTTTCATCATAAAAGAGGTTTTAAAAAAGGGCACTTATCGTCTGGTTGATTTTGAAGGGAATGGTTTGCCGGAGCCTAGAAACGGGCTCTACCTCAAGAAGTATTACTCATAGGCAAGTCACTGTGGGTAACTTTTTGTAACATATGTATAGTCTTTGTACTATTACATTTTAGTTTCTTTTAGTGTTATGAACATGTCGTTGATATTATATTTCATCACTGTGGCAGATGTCAAGTGATTCCGAGGTGTTCGTTGGGTATGAAAACGGTGCTAGTCGACACACTCGGAGGCTTGCCTCCGCAGCTTGGGTAATGTTTACACCTCAAGGCCAATTATTATCTTCCGGAGGTATATTCTTAGGTGGCACCACAAATAATGTTGTCGAGTATAACGTAGTTATTGAGTTGCTTTGTGATGCTTTGTCATTGGGTATCTCTCATCTCTGGGTCTATATCAATGCTCAACTAGTTGTGTCTCAGTTAAACAGAGTGTACCGGGTTCATGATCCAACTTTACAACGACGATTCCTTAGGGTACATCTCTTAGAATGAAACTTTGATTATATTACATATTTTCATGTTTCTAGGAGAATAAACCAAGTTACAGATACTCTAGCTAACCAAATTTTAGATTGGCATCTTGCACACATATGAAAGAAGATTGACATAAGCATGTAAATACATTTTTTCACACATGATCCATAAGACACAAAATCCCAAAAAACCATATATAATATCATAAAGTAACTAGAGTACATGGATGGACGCAAGTGCCTAAAAAATAGGACCGACAACAAGTCACATGGCTGATGCCCTCAAAACATATGTACAAGTACTGCTCATGGCACATCAAAATGTCTAGCTAAAGTTAGGGCCTGTGGGCCCTATTATACTGGTCCAAAGCATTGGCTAAGCGCTGAAACAACCAGACCCATGTCCGTGGTGCACCCACTACATGAGGCTGCATAGAAGGTGGCAGGTCCTCAATCTCTGCCATCGGGACCGTGCGAGTGAGCACAATGAAGTTACGCTCAACCCATCTTAGTACCATCTTAGCCTCCCTAGCTAGAAGATCTCCTACTATTGTGGGTCCCCCGACGATGGCTGGTGCGGCCCTTGGCTGAGGACAATGCCTATTCCTCACATAGTCAACGGGTTGCACTAGTCCCACATCTGCACACAATAAACACGTATCCATCAAATACTCTGGCATAACAAAAAAATGATATATATAACAAAACAACATAAAAATTACATATACAACAACAACAACAAAAAACTACAAAGGTGGAGACTTACCCATCTCCCCTCACGCCTCACCAGGAGGTACTGGTATCTTTGGGTCTCTCGAAAAATCAATCTCAACATAGGGGTAGTCCTCTGTAACCAAGATCTGTCATGAAAGCCATGCAAAAGAGTCATCATCGAAGGACTCATTGGTCCTTCCACCACCCTGTCGCAACAATAGTACTGCCCATCTACACATAGCAGTAAGAGAGGCTTGATGTTCTCATACCACTACTCGAGGACTAAAACTTGAAACTCTCTCAAAAAAGAATGAACACAGAATGGTCCCAAACCCGAAGTTCCTATGTGTCTGCAAACGACAATCTGTCAACTATCTCTTCATGCACTCAAGCAAAGTGGTACTCCAATCAAAAACTTGTGCATTTAAGCACTGGACTGCACAGTTCATCTGTGCGCGGGACGCCTAATGTAGAGCCACAGAACTAGTAATTCACCCAATAAGAAATAATATCACTTGTAGCGATAGGTTAGTGATCTTTCTTATAGGCACCTACGTGCTCACGTGGTCCGTATCAGCTACATAGTATAGACCTATCAGTTTCGCTATGTTATGCGGTCCCACAGGAAAAGTCCAAAAATTGACTGGTTCCCCTCTCCTAGAGAGGCTAGTCAAAAAGTAGATGTCCTCGACCGTGGGCACCAGTGACTGCCCCTCTAACATGAATTCCTATGCATCTGGATGCCAGTAGTCAACCAAGGCAGTCAGTGGCCTAGGTTGTGCCTGCATGAAAGGACATAGAAAAAACTTGAGTAACCCACACTGCATCAATGTAGCCACGGAATTGGGGTCTTCCCCGACCAACTCATTCACCACTTCGTGCTCTCTTTCTCTCCAATGGACATACATCCTGCAAAAAAAAAGGTTCAGGAGAGTTAAACCCTTTCTTTTTGTGTCTTTAGCATTCAATAAGGGGGCCCACGTGTGCTGTATTGGCGACAGTCATGTGTACATGTGGCCTGTCTTGAGACAGCCCGTGTGGACCTAGGGCTGACCTTTTAAAGGTCGACGCCCCCTAAAAATGAAACCCAATGCATAATTAAAGACATAAAATGCAAGATAAGGGAGTTTGTACTTACTTGGTCCAGACAGAAGTTTGTTTCGTCCACTGTAGCTCTCCAAATCATCACTTTAATCAAAGGGGGTCTTTTAGCTCTAGAGTCAATTTCCAAATCAACAATGGTGATAATGAGCTGCCATCTTTTATTTATAGACTTTTTGGCCTCTTTTTGTCACTTTTTCGGCCTCCCTTATCATTTTCTTTATACCAAAAATTATTTAGAGTGATTCAGGAGTTATATAGGAGGGATTTGATTGGGTATTGGGACAATTGTTTTTTGAGTTTTGAGTATTTTTTTATGGTCTGTGGCACATTTTTTCGACGATCAACTTGAACATATAGGTTAGGTTTTTACCCTGATTTTTATATCTCGTTGTCTTTTTCCTTTGCCATAGGATCAATCCCATCAGGTTGTGACACAGAACCATCATATCTACTTTAGAGGTGTCGCAACCTGGTGGTAGAGCTTACCAGAACATGAATGCCCTAGGTAGATCCTGGTTGCATTATGGTATTCATGCTGCCCCTAAAAGAACTGTAGGCTCGGGAGTCCTTGTAGTTTTTCCTGCATACGAGTTTGAGCCTCATTTGCATGATTCTTATTCACTCTTGACCTCACCCTCAAGACTCCCAAAAAATAATGGGTCTTCTTTCAAGCACTTTTCAGACCTTCTAAATATGAAAAGATTGTCGAGTGATCTTGTGGCCTTTCACTCTTGTTAAACTGAAATTTGAAGTCACATCTGTCCGATGGTAGTTTACCCCTTTTTTGGTCCAGACGGTCAACTGTACGAACAAAGGTATACTCTATGGAACTTCAACTCTATAGAAGAGTACTCTCAGGTATAATTTTATCTCTTTTTCGGGCCTGAGGGACTAAACTTATGAAGAAGGAACCCCCATGGAGTCCATAGTTAAGCTCTTTTCAGACTCCCTAAAATTGAAAAGATCGTCAAGTGACCTTATTATTTCACACTCATTAAACTGGTCCAGAAGAACATTCCTGATGGAGTCCATAGTTAAGATTTTTTCAAACTCCTTAAAAATGAAAAAATGGTTGAGTGATCTTGTCATTGTCACACTCATTAAAAGGGTTTTGAATAGACATCTTGTCGGTGCTAGTGTACCCCTTTTTAGAACCGACTAGACTATCTTCGAAAAAGGTACCCCAACAGAGTCTCCTTTTATGTTTTTTCAGACTCTCTAAATATGAAAACCACCGAACTTACCTTCTTTGGGCTCATTAAACTTACATCGAAGGAAGTTACCATTGTGTGTTTTATTCACCACATTTGCATACCTTATATGCCAGCCTTGTAACAATTTGCTTTTGCGTCTTAACACCTTTGGCCCTCGGAGGATTTTTCCTGAGTATCATTCTACTAGAACATCAGTCTTGTCCTTGTGCCTTGAACTTGTATGTTTGCAACACTCGTTCCTCCATTGTAACGTAATATTCATTTATTCTTTTCCCCAAAATTATTGAAAAAGACAAAAAAATCAAATATACCCCAAAAGGAGGAAGGGGAAAGTATTTTCTTTATTGGCAACATAATGAGTCTCCCTTGGACAAAGCACATATGTCTATTTGTTCATCAGACCATGGGATGTAGTACGACCTTAGGAATATTTTTCTTGCTATATAGAGTTGTGTCCTCCAACATTTGGTTATCCTTCCAAACATATGGAGAGTTTGCGTTGCTTCTTGCTTCCTAGACTTATGATTAATGCTATGTTGCCTGAGTCTCATCATTTGTTGTGCTATTGTCCAAGGGAAGTTTGTAACCAAGCCCGAGTCATCCCCTCTGCAATTTGTCTCTTGTCCTCATACCCAACCATCCTGAATTTCCAATCAAGTCCTTATTTGAAATCAATGAAGCCTTCAGTTTGATCATCAAGATTATCTAGTCCATGAATGACGAGCCATCGAAGACCTATGGGTAGTGAAGTTGTACACTCATATTACATTCCTACCTGAGTTTTGAAGATTTTGAAATTGTTGCTTGAGCTCTGAAGATCTCATCTCCAACCATCAGGCCGTATCAGCTTCTTGAAGTTGGATACTTTACAAGTATATCTTTTTTATTTTGAGATGTAGCTCCACTGTGTACTGTTCACGGCTACTCTTTATATAGCTATATGACATGGATCTACAATGTATTTTATTGGTAGCCATGATTCTATTTTATCCCGAGCATGGGTATGCCCGCCTCGATGAGACATTTGTTATTTTGCAGACGACACCTCCCAGTTCCTGATCCTTGGGCTCAATCGTTCGTCACATCAGTAAAGATTGGTAATGTATTTCATCCATCAGATGCTCTTCTAACCTCACACATTAGGGGGCATCTGTTATAACACTAAATTTCACCATACATGCTTACCTGGCATCAGGCCATCTCAGATCCCTTCTTTTCCAAAGCACTGTTGAAAAAATCTTTAAAAATTCTCTTTTATAAAGGCCCATGCGCCCTACTCCATTATTGCACGCGTGTACATGCTAGCTGACCTCAAACAACCCACATGGACCGACAAAAGCACGAAAAAATAAAGTTGTCAACGGAACACACAACTCTGGGTGAGTTAACTGAAACTCCCGGCCATGCATGGCTGAGGGTTCGTCCAAATATGTAGCTTCTTCTAGCCTATAAAAGAAGGGATAGGGGTCCTATTTGGGAGAGGAAAAATATAGCAAAGAAACTCTGCCCATTTGCATATTCCCATTGTCCCAACCCTTTAGCCATCCTTATGCTAAAAGAGAGACAAAGCAAAGAAGTTCGAGGACAGTTGAAGAGGATCCCAGGATCAGGTTCATGGAGCAATGGCCGGTCTCGACTTTTTGTAAGTTGACTCATTCAAAGTAATAAACAAAATGCTTTTCCGATCCCAATTCATGAGTTATTCATAGTTTGTTAAGTATATGTTTGAATCTCTAACCTGTTAGTCTATAGGTAAGATGCATGTGTAGTTGTTGCTTGTCATGTATGCAGGTCAGCGTTGGAAAGGAGAACTGCGAACAAGTGGTCAAGTGCGACAAGGGATCAACTTCAAATGAATGGAATGAGGTAGGTTGATCTAGCCATGTTTTACTGAAAAGAAATAGGATTTAAGTTTGGGGACGAAGGTAGAAAGTAGATTTTTTCTTGGTCATATCTGCATGCAAAGCATAACCCTATTTGCTAGTCCGTAAGGAGATTTCCCTCACAACAATGGGCAGGGTAGAAAAACTCAAAACCTTGAAAGCACCACCTCTCACGGAGGTATGGGCACTAGAAAGATCCCCAAATATGAATAAATCCACAGAAATATATCTGATGCTAGGCAAGTATCAGGGGACTATCCCTTCAACCAACTTCGTGCGACCTCATGATTAACTCCAGTGTGAGAGGATCCTCCTGATCTTACCATTTATACAATGGAATTCTCAACTCCCTTTGTCAGACACATATGTTGATTTATTTCCCTTGGAGACGTTTACTCACAAAATCCTATTCCAAGGCACTAAATCCTAGGCTAGTTTGTGCACCCTACAAAATAAAATATTTATTAATAAATTTTAAATTATAGCATTGATTTTATGGTCATGATTACTCAAAAAGGTATGGTGATGAAACTCATGGTGTTATGACTCTGCAAGAAAGTAAATATGAAAATAATGCAAAGTCCTAACTTTAACTTTTAATGTATGATATGCTCCTAAAAACGATGCAATTTTCAAATTCAACTCTGTGATTGAGAAGTAAAAATGCAATCTTTCACTATATTGACTAAGCTAATGATAAAAACTCAAAAGACAAAAAAATGCAAGCAATGCAAAATGCCTATTTTTTTTGTATTTTCAATATATCGAAACTGAAAATGCATGGACTGAAAAGTAACTTGATATATAGCCCTACTGTGTATAAAAGAGAGACAACTCAAGCAGAATATCGAGAAATGAAACACCCAACCCAATGTACAAGGACAATAAAAATGAAAAGATGAAGAGAAAAACTTTGCCCAAAAATTCAACCAAAAGAGGGTTTCATGTCATCCCACAGGTACTCAACATGCTCTACAAAGACCTAAGAAGGCTCAACAAGCATCAAATCCCACCCATCAAACACCACACCAAGCAAATAGGCAAGGAGAAAAGGTGTACGTGACTGTTTGGGCAAACAGAGCGTATATACACAACTTGCAGTGAGAGAGTCTGCGTGTATATGTGACTGTCAAGAAAAAAGGCGCGTATATTCTTTGAAACAAGGTCAGGCAAGGGAGAAAGGCTGAAAAATCAAACCCAAAGTGAACAAGAGTTGTCAAGCAATGATACAAAAAGAACCACAATAGAAATGAGAGAAATCTAAGGAGAAAAGTACTTCAAACTCTAAGAAAGAAGATCCATCCCCAGTATAGTTGCCAATTCTATTACGAGAAAAATCGCTCTATGGCTAGGGTGAACCACAATAGAGAGGTGTGACTATACAAATCGACTCAATTCCAGCATATGCTATATAAACTAATGTGCAAGAGAGGTAATAAATAGGCCTACCTCGTCCAAGCATTTGATGATGTCCATCGTTGAGCACTTCAACCCAAAGCCTTATACCTGCAACAAGTTCTCAACAAACAAGCAGAGCAAGCATATAGTGATAATATAAAAGGTTAGCACATTAGATAGCATAATCCATTAATATACAAAACAAACATGAACATGTATCATAATAAATATATTTGCAAGATATCAATTGGATGGGAAAGGATTGTTTCTATTAAGAAATGATCAGCAGAAGTGAAAACATTATAGACTTCTGTGTTGGCACAGTTCAAAACCAAGAAACCAAGTTCCTTCCAACTGGGCCTCCACCAAAGGCAAGCTCATATAAGGGAGACAAAGAGGTTATCCATCAATAAGGGAGGATCTTGGGGGCTGAACATTGCATTCAGACTTAAAGGACAAAGGGATGCAGACTCAATATGAAGTAGATAATTTCTTCAGAGTAACTTTGCTCTCAAAGTTGAATTCTCTGCCCTTTTTCCATAGCTCAAAATTGGCTTCTTTAAAGCCTTCAAAATGCAACTGAAGGGCCGATTTGGAAAATTTCCATTATATAGAAGGCCAAGGATCATAGATCTCCTATCATGACATGGAAACCCAACATTTAATTTTGATTTTTTGGCACAAATCCCGATGTACGTGAGATGTAGGGGAGCAACCAACGTATATGCTTGCAAGGTGCGTACAAGTGGAAAATATTTATTTTTGTCTATGGATTTATCTATCAGGGAAAGTAAGTCTGCATGGGGGAATGGAATAAGGCCCTCTCTGGAAGATTTCATAGGGTGAGGAAAATCTTGCTCTAACACCCTCTTTTTGGAATATTTGATTTTTTTGTCTTTTTCATATATTTAACGAGATTGAAAAAGAATAAAAGGATGATATGTTACAAACAAGGAATGAGTGTCACAGGTGAACAAACTAGTTCCAAGTGCATGGACCACATTGATTCTCAGTGCAAGGAGACATCTGCAGGATATGGACACTCGATAAAATTCCTCCATGGGTCAGGGTGTGATAACGCAAAGGAAAAAATGTTGCAAGGCATGCACCTAAGGAATTCTATAAAAGTTTAGAGATAACAAAATGGAGTCAAAATTAGGCCAAATATGTAAGAGTGATACATGCAATACGATTACGGATTGAAATAATGAAACTCCTTCAATGTAAAGTTTTATGAGCCCAGAGAAGGTAAGCTCAATGGTTTTTCACATTTAGATAGTCTAAAAAACCAGTAAAAGAAGACTCTTGAGTGGTATTTTTCGTAAGTTTAGTCTCTAGGGCTTGAAAAAGAATAAAATCATACCAAGGAGAACTCTTCTACTCATTGGGGCTAGAGCATTCCTTTTTCACATATAGTCCACTCGGTTCAAAAGAGGGTTAACTTATATTGAAAGGATGTCTCTTCAAAACCATTATAACGAGTGCGATAGAGACAAGATCACTCGGTTATATTTTCAATTTTAAGGATTCTGAAAAGAGATTAACTATGGAATCCCTCGTCCTTTTTCAAATTTTAGTCCCTTGAGCTCGAAAAAGTATAAAGCATAACTTAGGAGAACTCTCTCGGCGAGACATGTCTCTCGAGGTGTACCTTTTTCCTGGGTAATCTATTGGTCGAAAAAGGATTAAACTTATGTCAAATAGATGTTCTTTCCAGACCATTTAATGGGTTTGAAAGAAACAAGGTCACTCAATGATATTTTCCCATTTAGGGAGTCTAAAAAGGGACTAAAGAAGACTTGAAGCAGTTTCCTTTTTCATAAATAATGTTCAAGGCCTGAAAAAGTGATAAACCAAAACCAAGGAGAATGGCCATTTTTCGCAAATTTTGTCCCCCACGCTCAAAAAAGGGTTAAACGTATGTTATCACACTAAGTTGCCTTGGGTTTTTAAGTTTTTTATCATATTTTCCTAAGCCTTAGATTTTAATTTTTTAATTTCACCCCTTTCAAAAAATGTGTTTGATAGGACCCCCTTGATAAATAAACTGCTGAGTCATGACTTATGTTTTGATCCTCATTCCAATTTGGACTTAGGACCATTTTTGTTCATGACTTAACTTTGATCCCCCTCATGATTTGTCACTAGGATCGATTCACTCCATGAATAGCTTGATTTGATAGGCCATTTTCCTCACTCATGCCCTCGTAGCCCTGCCTTGTTGTCCTTTGCTTACCTATCCAATCATTTTTTGAAATGGAGAACTACACAGTCATCCAGAGTTTTCGTAGCACCTTTACCATTCATCATATTCCACCATGATTTATGATTACAATGATAATGTCATCTTCCTTGTTTTTAGCGCCAGGAGTTGGTTAAAATATGCCTTCAAGATCTCATATTTACAAGATCTGATAATGGTTGTGATTTTTGAAAAACTCAAGATTGTTGCACTGTGAAAACTCCCAGTTTTGACCATTCGACAGTAGTGCTACCAGATTCGATGTTGAGGTAGTTTCATAGGTCGGGATGTTCGTGACTTCTTTCTAAAATCTTGTTGAGGCTTTAGACAAATTTTATTCCACGGGTATTCTTGTTTCCTTCTCTGCACATAATTTTCAAAGAGAGTTAGCACTCATAGTTTTGGATTATCGGGTTTGCATAGTTGAAGGAGACCTTTCCTCACACCATTCTATCCTTTTCTACCTTCCTTTCAAACCTTTAAATTTCACTACCTATGTGTCGAAGTCTGATACATTCGCCCACCATATCTACTAAGCTCACAACATCCAAGAAGTTCTATCCTCTGCATACATAGTGCACTACCTAGAGGTGTTGCTTAACCACACCGTTTCTCCCCTGCCTCCTTTGACACTTAAGTTGGGAATTTTCTACCCAGTTTCAAAGGTCAATTACAGGGTATCCTCTCATTTTCTAAGTGTTCACACCTACACAAATCCAAGGGATGGATTTCCACATCCAGTTTTATCTTACTAGCAATTGGTCTGGTTTAAGGGAAGTTCTTGTAAAAGTGCATCCTTGTCCATTTGAACCTTTACTTTAGGTCCTCCTAGTTATTACCACTCCATAGACATAAGAAGCTCTCATCCTAAACTATGGAGACTACTCAAATTAAGAAGTCACACAAGGGGGGTAAGGTAGTTAGAACTGAACCTGTGGATATGAATCTTTTTGAGACAGAGCCCATGTCAAGAGAATTTTTTCAAAGAGTGGGATGCCTCTCTTTTTTCTAGAATATGCAAAGAGGTCATCCTAATGTGATAAGGCAATTTTCCTTACATTTTGATGGCTGGAATACCAAGGTAGGGGATTTAGAATTTGAGGTGACTGAGGCCTTTATTTTAGATGCAACATGAATCCCTATCACAGGTGAGAAATGGTTTAAATCTATGGATTTGAATGCAGCCTATGCCAAAGATTTCCTTAAGACTGAAAATCAAGATGGTGATTTGTCTAAAGGTGTGCCAAGGAATCACTTGATTGAGCAGTTTGACAAGATATTGAGGAGCATTCAGAGATACTTTACATGTGAAGGGAGGTTCAACACATTATACCAGTACCATATAAGGATTTTGTTGCATTTTACTGGTAAAATTGAAATGAATGTTCCCTACTATTTGCTAAGAAGCATAGGCAAGATGTTAGATAGGATTCAATCCAAGTCTAAGGATGTGGATACTAGCATGTTTCACTCTGGATTGATTAGAATGCTAGTTTCTGAAGAACTGGGTAAGGAAGATATCTCAAGGAAACAGTTTGTTATTTATTCTCACTTCAAGTTGGATATAGCAACCACTCCTCAGTCCCAGAAAGAAATCCTTTTATCATCCACCATTGCTTCTAATGCAGTACCAGCAAGAAGAGAAAGGGCAGAGTTCATGTTCAATATTCAGAGGTCATCAAGGAGGTCACAGGAACTAAGTAGGAATCTTCTCATTCTCCATGGAGAGATTTTTCACCCCCTCCTCTACCAGAGTTAGAAGAAGTTCCTTCTACTACTAAAACTACATCAAAGAAAGGGAAGAAGCTACACTTCTCCTCATCTCCCCCAACAGGAAGTACCAAGGTCAAAAAACCTTTCACAATATCATCAACTCCTAAAGAGGTTGTTGAAGAATAGTCCCTACCAAAAGACTCTATCCTACAAAAGAAGAAAGGTAAAGGCATTTTAAATCCTATGGAGAAGAAAGAAGACACCCCTATGCAAAAGAAGAAAGATAAAGGCAAAGGTATCAAGAATCCTGATGAGATAGACAAGGAAATTCCTATGCAACAGGAAGAGGAGACCATGAAAAATCCTATAGAGACTGTTCATGTCACTACTCCACCTGACAACTAGACATTCAAAAGATTAATCAGGAAACTTATGGATTCTAGGAAGGAGGTGACTCAATTGAAAGCATAAGCCATGTCTGACAGGGTTAAGATGAAATAAATCATGGATGACTACAACCACACTCTTGACCTAGAAAGGTTTGTACCAAGAAAGGCCCAGCCTCTCCATAGGAAGCTCAAAAACCTTACAGGCAGAACAAAGGATTTCAATCTCAGAGCAGGAAGCTCAAAGCATATTTGCAACATTTTCAAGATGAAGTGGCTTAAAGAAACTTGCAGGTAATGGTTGAAGATGATATTGAAAAGGAGACACCAACAACCAAGGAGAGCATAGCTCCATTGAAGAATCCTGTCATTGCTAAAAGGAAGAAGCCTGTTGTGCCAAAGGAGGATCCTCCTTCTCCAAGAAAGAGTGTCAGGTAAAGTTTTAGATTAATGAAGTAGCTGGTGACAGGTGAGCCCCATTTTTGAAGATGGTCCCTTTTTGTGAGGATAAATTGCTGTTGAAACACTACCTCTTCCACCTATACATGATTCTAAGTGCTTATTGTTCATAGTTTTGGGATTTTTATGAAGAATTAACTCCTTCGACAGTAATAGTGCAGACATTCCGTAGCACTATGGCGCTATAAAATGATCTATTTTTGATGTTCCACTGGTTTTCTACCTACAATGCTGTTGAATTGCCTAAAGCTAATGGTGCTACTACTACTCAAGGTTTCTACTCGTTCTGCACATTTCCAAGTGAAGGTGTTGCGTATTTTGATGGCGCTACCTAAAGTTTGACAGAACACACAGGCTAGTGCTACCTAAATTCCCTACCGAATTTCTGGCAGGGACGAAATTTTCACAGAGACGCACCAGTGTGGCGCTACCTAAATTTTCGTAGAGACTGAAGTTTTCATAGAGGATACGAAGATTTGGCGCTACATATTTTCCTACCTGTCTAGTTTTGAGGTTGCACTAAAGAGACTAATGAAATTTGGTGAAGACACTACAAAGTGCGCTACTCAGAGTGCTACCCAAAGATGCTACTGATAGATACCAGGAATCCAAGAGGGTTGATCTAATAAATTTTTGGATAGCTGATGATGGATAGAATCGTAGAAACAACATTTGGCAGCATGATGACAACCACATGCCCCTGAAGGACACATGGAAAACAAGGATTTTCACACCAAAGGGGGATCAAGTTAATTCAAAGATTGGTTGGATTAATCACTAACACTTTCCCATTTTATAGAACAGGGTGTTAGTTAAGTTGTTAGATGGAATAAATTTTTAGAGATTTTCATGGGAAGGAGGCCAACTCGCACTTCCAGCTATTGCCTCCCTTTTTTATATAAATAGATAGATGAAATGCTTTAGTAGGTTCAAATGGTTGAGCAAGGCTCCATTATACTATAATATTTTGATGAAGTTATTGTGAATTGGTGATGTACTTGATTTGAGACATCTTGGTTAATATAAATCATCTTCTCTTTCTAGCTTATTTGCTTCTAATGCTAAAGTGTTCATTCTTTGAATGATTCACATGAATGGTTGTGGTGATATTATAATGTATGTTTGATTATTATATCATCATGATATTTCTTTAGTTTCCTTAAGTTATGAAATCAGGAAGATCTTGTGTTAAGAGTATTTCTTCCTTAGGTTGTTTGTAGACCCAATGTTTACATCAACCCCTACATTCCTCTCACTAAAGTATTCCCTCTATTCATACTTACTCCCACTTACTGATTTAATTTATCCAAGACCTTGATTTCTCGTGCATGATAGCCTTGATTTCTAAGTTGGAACATTATCATATTGATTCTTATCCATTTGAACCCTCAAAACACTTTTACATTCACATATAACCTGATGGGTACTTGTCTTGCGTTCCACTCTTGATACTCCAGTTGTTGTATCAAGTAAGTTTTATTTACCTTCTGCTGAAGTATTTAAGAAACTTGATTTTGAAGAGTTTCATGTCAAATACTCCTCCTTTGAAACTGATTTGAAAGAAGAAAGCATTGAAATTTTTTCTTCCCCTGACATTGAAAAGTGTTTCAGTCTTGATATTTTTAAGATTTCCCTACTTTAGGCTTTGCTACCCCACCTCCCGTTAAAATTTATGCTACAAAAGAAGTGGAAAATTCGCCCCCTTTATAGAATTTACCATCTTCTTCCAAGACTCAACCTTCTGCTATGAAAATTGAAACCCCCCCTTCATACTTTCCTTCTTCTCCTAATCTGCACTCAATCAATTCCCCTTCTCCTCCTTGTTCACCAAGAGTTCAAAATCAAATGGCAGTTGTTAACCCCCTTGCAAATAGGATGGATTCCATAATGGTTTCAAGATATGCTCCTCTTGTCTTACCTCAGCCAATGAATTCTCTCTGTTAGTGCTAGAAGTTTCCCCTAGACTGCTATAGGGTCAAGCCTAGCACATCTTCAATTATTGCAATGGTTTTATGAATAAATGTGTATTGGATTAGAAAAAGGTTGGAGGTTTCAACAATAGATGAGGAAGGAGAACATCAATCACTAATTGTAAACAAGTGTTGATTCCACTTACTTAGTCAATGGTAGTCAATTTAATAAAGAAAATAAAACCATAAGATGAAAGAAATATGCAATTTTCCAATCTATTCACTCACATAGGAAGATTCTTGATCCTAAATGTCATTCAGAAACAAAGAATAAGGTACTTAAAGACAAGTCTTGGAATGGGAAAGAAAGCAGTGAAATCTTCACTACCTTATCGACATAACACGATGATTTCAATGCATTACAAAGATAACATGTTTTACAAGTAAGAAAAGGAAGAAAGAGATTAGAGGAGAAAGTCTGCTCATCAAAAGGGTTGTAGCATTGAGTGTAAAATGAAAGAAGTCCCTGCTTTACAATCATCAAAGAGCCATCACAGTCCAACATTCCCTGGTCTCTATTATACCCTCTCGGGCCCCCCTCTTCCTATCCTCTGATAATTTGCTTTATATCCTTTACAAGTGAATTTTTTTTCTCTTGTTCATCGCCAGAGTGACCTCCATAATTTCTTGGGTACTTTCATATCTGTAATAGGTTCTTCTTCCTTTTGTGCCTAAACTTGTTGATCACTTTTCCCTAGGCTTTGAGCTCTTAGATTTGTTATCTCGAGAAGACGACTAACCTCTTTGTTTCTCCTCAGATGTGCAAATGATTTTTCAGTTGTGAGAACTCCAGATGATTCTACAACATACTCGGCTCTAAAGTCACCCCAAGGAATCTCCACAGGATCCCTTTTAAAATTGATTGTGATTCTGTCGCCATGAATGGCTAAGCAATTGAAAATTTGAAACCCTTCACCTTGTGCATGCACAAAAACAAGCTACTTCATAGGAGCGATTTCTTAGTACCGAATCTGATTTCTGGGAGAATTACACGATTTGGCACAATAGATTTCTACTAGCATCTTATCTTTGTCAACAAAATGATAATAATCATTTGCTCGCCCCTTGAAAGAGTTTTCCAAGAGGTCCTATAACCTTGAATCATCAATCGCAACCATGGCTCAATCTCTGC
Source organism: Picea engelmannii (assembly GCA_009831015.1). Classification (NCBI taxonomy): domain Eukaryota; kingdom Viridiplantae; phylum Streptophyta; class Pinopsida; order Pinales; family Pinaceae; genus Picea; species Picea engelmannii. Next base: position 463,615 of record ML785146.1, read on the forward strand.
TGAACATTGGGTCGTATTCATATTAATCCTTTGGACACTTGCCGAGATAGATAACTGACAGTCATGCTTTAATAATTTTTTAGTATATGGGAACATATTCCACATATATCGGGATGTCTGCATTTTGTTGATTGCTATCAATACCCGGTACACGATGAGTTATGACAGGCATAAGCATCGGTGCCTTAGACATTGCAACATGACACCTCTAAAACTGAAACCGACTGAGTTTCTCTTTAAAGCACCCGCACAACACACTTTAATATCGACAAACCCTACAAATTGATGTAAATCCTCCTTACTCATGGTTCCTCATGGCCTGATTTGCATGCAATCTGATGTCTTTTAACCTATCAAAAAACTACAAAACATAGCCATACTTACCAAATGTGTTGCGCTCACATTCTCTGCCCGCAAAATTGGGCATCTGGATTTCGATGCTTGTGTGTCGACTTGTAACTAAATTGACATGTTGACTGGAATTTGTCTTTGGCTTTAAATACTCATGGCTTGGCATGAGCTTGCACCTATGGCTTGATTTTAGTTTTGACTTATGGACTTTGTCTTATGTGCTAATTTTGATATGTAGTGTGATGGCAGGCTGCATGTAACTGGAGCTTGCAGCATTGGAGCTGGAGTTTGTCCTTAGGGCCCACAATTTGATAAAATACAACAACTTTGAATAAGGCTGAGAGCTAATTAAAAAGACCCAAAGTTGGTGAAAAGAAGCCTTAAACTGAAATTGGCTTAATAAAACCAACCACATTTCAATCAATAATCCATTGTCATTGATTTGTTAGGCCAACACGAATATTTCCACAATAAAACATAAGCCATCTAGATATGGCCCAAAGAATTTAAGGAATTTTTGGGAAGTGAGATGATGTTTTATGATGGCGTTGTAGGAATATCACTATTCCAGTAGCATGCCTGTCGTAACTAAAAGTCCAAAAATTAATACTGTAAACTGAGCACTAACATTGGCTCCTTTTGGGGATGATGTTCTCCCTGTGGGACATCAAGAACTTGCAGACCAATGTGCCTTATCATTTCTTCTCATATGTGCAATCCTAACCCTGCAAATCTTCCTCTTTGTAGACATCCAAAACTTTTGTGTTGTGCCTAGTCCATTGGGTTATGGGGTCAGCCAATATCATGCAAATCTACCCAAAATTTTGCAACTCTTCTCCTCCTTTGAATCCAAACTTCCCCTGCCAATAGTGCCTTATATGCATTGGGCATGGAGTCTTTATTTCAAAACTAAAACCAAATACTAGATGCAAACCTCATGTATTGTGAAAACTAGAAATGCTCGGCCATGAGCTTATTCATCTATGCTACCCTACTCTAACTACTGAGAATAAATGTTTCAGGTATATATAAATTTCCAAAAAAATAATTCAAGCAACAAATTTCTTGACCTGTCTTCATATACATAGCGAAAGACATGAAAAGAGAGCAAAATATACAACAAGGAAACCACAACCAGCTCATGTTTGTTGCTGCAAACCATCATGCCAAACTTTGTAATATATGGCATTACTGAAAATAGTGACTCCATCCATATAACAATTGGATCATAAAATTCATGTATGATCTTACCTGGTTTTTTAAAATCAAGAGGTTGATTTTCCTCATAGTTGATCTCATTAGATTGTTCATCATGAATGTCATTTCCAAGTTCTATAAACCCATATGTTGATTGTTCAATAGCTGACCCAGAAGAAATCATCAATTGTTGTTGGAACATTTCTCTATCAGTTTCGTGATGCTCATGAGGCTCCTGATCAGATCCAGGACTGTTGCCATATGCTATCTACTCTTTATCATATGAGATCTCAAAAGATATGGCCTGATTTTTATGCAAATTAGAAAAAATAGATACATTTGATATAATGTAAAATGTATCTACAAACTTCCTGTCAAAATGAAGGTCATCTAACACCTTTGAATCTTTCAGAAAATTATCCTCTACAACCATAGACTTTTCATCACAATCATACTTTTCATGTCCATTAATTTGACTAAACAAACTATATTCATGACGACATTCTAGAAAAAGGACGTCAACTGAAAATTCATCTTTACAAAACAAATTGAAAGTATCATGAAAACCTTTCAAAGAGTTGATACTGGTGGCTGGAAGAGATTTGCACCAGTAAAGGGCTGGTCCCTTCAAAGAGTATCTGAAAATCTTGATCTGAACATCCTCGTGCACAATATGACATTCACGAATAAACTCATGGAAATCTAGCATATGTTTAGCCGGTACCTCCCAATATTCTCCTTTAAATGTAGGAAGAGGACCTTCCCATTCACCCTCACTAAGCATTGGGTTTGGAAAACCAACTACATCCAAAAAGTCATGAAAGGCCAACCTTTGAGCCAAAATGACTTCCATATGTGAAATCCTAGTGCAGTCGCCTATTAATCTTTAGACAGTGGAGTCACCATGGTGAAAGATCTACAGTCATGTATCTGCCCCATTCATGTTCACCATTAAGAAGTATATCTGATCGTTGTCGTTCTCCTAGGGAAGATATCTTCGTTTCTTCATCCCTGGAAACGACACCAAAATATGTTAGTGCTAGAATTTGCCCCTAGACTACTACAGGGTCAAGCCTAGGACATATTCAATTATTGCAATGGTTTTATGAATAAATGTGTATTGGATTAGAAAAAGGTTGGAAGTTTTAGTAATAGATGAGGAAGGAGAACATCAATCCCTGATTGTAAACAAGTGTTGATTACACTTACTTAATCAATGGTAGTCAATTTAATAAAGCAGATAAAACCATAAGATGAAAGAAATATGCAAATGTCCAATCTGTTCACTCACATAGGAAGATTCCTGGTCCTAAATTTCATTCAGAAACAAATAATAAGGTACTTAAAAACAAGAAAACAATGAAATCTTCACTGCCTTATCAACATAACGAGATGATTTCAATGCATTGCAAAGATAACATGTTTTACAAGTAAGAAAAGGAAGAAAGAGATTAGAGGAGAAAGTCTGCTTATCAAAAGGGTTGTAGCATTGAGTGTAAAATGAAAGAAGTCCCTTCTTTACAATCATCAAAGAGTCATCACAGTCCAACATTCCCTGGTCTCTATTATACCCTCTTAGGCCCCCCTCTTCCTATCCTCTGATCATTTGCTTTATATCCTTTACAAGTGAATTTCTTTTTCTCTTGTTCATCGCTAGAGTGAACTACATAATTTCTTGGGTACTTTCATATCTGTAACAGGTTCTTTTGCCTTTCAGAACTAAACTTGTTGATCTCTTTTCCCTGGGCTTTGAGCTCTTGGATCTGTTATCTTGAGAATACAACCGACCTCTTTGTTTCTCCTCAGATGTGAAGATGCTTTATCAGTTGTGAGAACTTCAGATGATTCTACAACATACTTGGCTCTAAAGTCGCCCCAAGGAATCTCCGCAAGATCCCTTTTAGAATTGACTATGATTCCGTGGCCATGAATAGCTAAGAAATTGAAAATTTGAAACCCTTCACCTTGGGAATGCACAGAAACAAGCTATTTCACAGGAGCGATTACTTAGCATCGAATCTGATTTCTGGGAGCATTACACAATTTGGCATAGTAGCTTTCTACTAGCATCTTATCTTTGTCAACAAAATGATAATAATCATTTTCTCACCCCTTGAAAGAGTTTTCCAAGAGGTCTTGTAACCCTGAATTATCAATCGCAACCGTGGCTCAATCTCTGCTGAACATTGGGTCGTATTCATATTAATCCTTTGGACACTTGCCGAGATAGATAACTGACAGTGCTGCTTTAATAATTTTTTAGTATATGGGAATGTATTCCACATATATTAGGTTGTCTGCATTTTGTTGATTGCTATCAATACCTAGTACACGATGGGTTATGACAGGCATAAGCATCGACGCCTTAGACATTGCAACATGACACCTCTAAAACTGAAACCAACTGAGATTCTCTTTAAAGCACCTATACAACATACTTTAATCTCGGCAAACACTATAGCTTGATGTAAATCCTCCTTGCTCATGGTTCCTCGTGGCATGATTTTCATGCAATCTGATGTCTTTTAACCTATCAAAAACTCCAAAACGTAGCCATACTTACCAAATGTGTTGAGATCACATTCTCTTCCCACAAAATTGGGCATCTGGATTTCGATGCTTGTGTGTCGACTTGTAACTTTCTTGACATGTGGACAGGAATTTGGCTTTGTCTTTAAATACTCATGGCTTGGCTTGAGCCTGTGCCTATGGCTTGATTTTAGTTTTGACTTATGGAATTTTCCTTATGTGCTAATTTTGATATGTAGTGTGATGGCAGGTTGCATGTAACTGGAGCTTGCAGCATTGGAGCTGGAGTTTGTCCTTCGGTCCCACAATTTGATAAAATGCAACAATTTTTCATAAGGCCGAGAGATAATTAAAAATACCCAAAGTTGGTGAAAAGAAGCCTTAAACCGAAATTGGCTTAATAAAACCAACCGTATTTCAATCAATAATCCATTGTCACTGATTTGTTAGGTCAACACTAACATTGCCACAATAAAACATAAGCCATCTAGATATGGCCCGAAGAATTTAAGGAATTTTTGAGAAGTGAGATGATGTTTTATGATGGTGTTGCAGGAATATCACTATTCCAGTAATGTCCTTGTCATAACCAAAAGTCCAAAAATTAATATTGTAAACTGAGTACTAACACTCTCCCTCCTGGAGATTATTTGAAATACATGCCCAAGTTTATAGGAGAAGAAGATATAACCGCTGAGGAACATCTTGATGCTTTGTACAACTATGCAGATAATCAAAACATTGAAAATGAGGATGTGTTGATAAGGGTCTTTGTCCAAAGCCTTTTTGGTGAGGCTAAGAAGTGGTTTAGGGGTCTGGCCCCTGGATCCATTACTGGCATTGAAGCATTAGGCGAAGCCTTCTTGAGGCATTGGGGGGACAAAAAGGATTTTTTTACTACATCACTGAATTTGGATCTCTAAAAAGGAAGGAAGGAGAGTATGTCTCTGACTTTTCTAAAATATTTAACAAAATGTACAATAAGATTCCTGATGAGATAAAACCCACCAAAACATATGCAAAAATCACTTATGCCAGTGCCTTTGACCCCGAGTTTTTCCTTCTACTGAGAGAAATAAGATCATCCTCCTTAGTTCATATGCAAGATGCAACCTTGGAGGTGGAATCCAACATAGTGGCATCTGATAAACTCAGAGGGAAATCTGATAGGGATATGAGAAAATGCAGAACTGAATCCTCAAACTCTGATTCCCATATTGTTCATCCTCAAGTAGATGAGCTCACCAAATTAGTAAAATCCCTTTCTACTGAGATAGAGAATTTAAAACTGGAAGGAAAACACAACTATAGAAATACTCAAAATACTGATAACAGAGGTAACTTCAGGAGACCAAATAATGCTCCCCAAATCCTTCCCAAAGATCCCAGAAACAGAGAGAGAGATGATCAAAGGGTACAAACTCCTTTATAGAACAACATGGTTGCTGACAAAGAAGGACAAGAGGAAGAAGTTGATCCTGAGATTCATTTCTTAGGTGACACATCCCCATCCCCTCACTTGACTCAATCTTCTCATGTGAAATCCTTGATGGATATTTAGATAAATGAATTAAGTAAGGGAGAGAAAGTAAAAGAAAGTACTAATAGATATAATATGAGATCCAATAAGAATGAAGAAAAAACAGATGCTCCTAATCATCCTTCCCAAAAACAAAATTCTTCCAAGGCTATGACAGTTAGCAGTAAGGAAAAATATACTCAAAGTCCACAAGTTTTGATCAGAAATCCTACTCCTGAAACCAAAGAGATCCTGAAGTATTCTTCTTCCTTTATCTTTGAGAATGAGATTCAAAAAATAAAGATCCATGTACCTTTTTTGGAATTGATAAAAAATGAAGAATTTAAAAAATATCTCTCCAAAATGTTACAGCCCGAAGCCTCTCCAAGTGCCACTGATTCAGTAAATCTGCAAGATGAAAAACCAACAGTGATCTTAGGTCCATTGATATAAGATAGAGATGATTCATCCGCTCCTTTCTATACATCAATGAATATTCATGATAAGGTGTTGCATAATTGTTTGATGTATTCAGGGGCATCCCACAATATCATGCCAAAAAATGTTATGGATAAGCTTGGATTAGAAATCACAAAGACTTACCATGACTTATATTCTTTTGACTCTAGGAAAGTGAAGTGTCTTGGATTCATTAAGGATTTGATTGTGACTCTATTTCAGCTTCCCATGAAAAGCGTAGTCATGGATATCGTGGTGGCTGATGTTCCCCCCAAGTTGGAAATGCTCTTGTCAAGGTATTGGATAGAAATACTTGGGGGAACCTTGCAGATGGATCTCTCATATGTTACAATTCCCGTTTTTGGGGGAGAGCATAGAAGACTTTATAGGGAATCTCAATTGGCTTACATCATTAGTGATGAATCAAATCCCACAAATCATCTTGTTTTTGCTTTTGATATCGATTTGGGATCTAGCATTTTGCAGCTCATTGACGCTCCTGATAATCCTCTTGAAATCATAAAACAATCCGTTACCTTTTGTGAGGAGTCTCCTCTAACCACCTTTGTTTGGAAGATGTTCTTTGATGGAGCCTCTTCTAAGGAAGGTGTTGTTGTTGGATTGGTCTTTGTCTCACCAACTCAAGAGCCTATATCTTTGTCATACAAACTAGAATTTGAAACTACTAATAATGTGGAAGAGTATGAAGCTCTTGTCTTGGGACTGAGGGCTGCTAAATACATGGGGATAGAAGAGCTATCAGTATTTGGGGATGCTAAATTAATAGTCCATCAGATTAAAAATCTTTATCAAACAAAGCACCCTAGGCTTAGATCTTAAAGGAATGAAGTGTGGGACTTGGTGGATAGTTTTTTCTCATCTTTTAACATTTCATTTATTCCTAGAGAAGAGAATACCATGGCTAATTCTTTGGATGTATCAACAAGCAATTTAATAATCCCCATACCAACTAAACTCAAGTATGATGTAGAAGTCAAGTATAGGCCTTCTATACCGGACAATGTAAAATATTGGAAGGTGTTCGAAGATGATCTAGAACTTAAAACATTCCGAGACACTGTTGATGAGTTTTTTGCATTACACATTGATCAGGATCATGATTCTGAAATTAATCCTCATGCTAATGTTTTCCTTAATAAAATTTATAATCATCATATTGTGCAGCTACCTAGAAATCACATTTTAAAAGGACTAGTTCCTTTGGAAATATTATTTGATGGAAATGATGTGGCAGTGAAGGGGAAAGTGTCCATTGATGATACTGACATAACTGAGTGCAATTTGGGCATAGAAAAGGATCCAAAATATGTCAAGTTGTCAAGTAGCCTATCAAGAGAGCAGAGGGAAGAATATACTGAGTTGTTAAAGGAATTTGCTGATGTATTCACTTGGACTTATGAATATCTCAAAACTTATGACACCAGCATTATAGAGCACAAGATCCCATTAAAGGAAGAGACCAAACCTTTCATGCAAAAGTTGAGGAAAATAAATCCTATGTTGTTGTCTGTCATGGAGAAAGAGGTAAAAAAGATTTTAGATGCTAAATTTTTTATTCCTTTGATGTATTTTGAATGGGTGGCCAATTTGGTCCCAGTGAGAAAAAATAATGGAGAAATCAGACTTTGCGTTGATTTCCGGAATTTGACCCGAAGCTCTAAAAAGGATAATTACCCTTTGCCCAAGATGGAGCACATATTACAAAGGGTTAAAGGTGCAGCCAAGATGTCCATGATTGATGGTTTTTATGGTTATAATCAGATTTTTGTTTTACTAGAAGATAGAGAGAACACTGCCTTCACCACTCCTTGGGGTATGTTTATGTACGCTAATATGCCCTTCAGTTTGATGAACACAGGGGAGATCTTTCAGCGAGCTATGGACATAGCATTTATTGGATAGAAGGACAAGTTTGTTGTTATCTATTTAGATGGCATAACTATGTTCTCTAAATCTGATAAAGAAAACTATGATCATCTAAATTTTTTTTTCTTGAAATGCAAAAAAATTTGGTCTCTCTTTGAATCCAAAAAAATCATTTTTTGCCATGAAGGAGGGGAAATTATTGGGAAATATTGTGTCAGCTGAAGGGGTAAGGATTGATTCTAACATAGTTGAAGCTACCCAAACCTTGTCACTTCCTAGATCCAAAAAGGAGGTTCAATCATTTTTGGAAAAAAATAATTTTTTGAGAAGGTTTGTGTCAAATCTTGCGGAGTTGGTCAAGTATATCATAACCATGTTGAGGAAGGATAATGAAATAAAATGGACTATTGAGTCCTGTAATTATTTTGATCAGATAAAGAAATCCTTGAATGAAGCCCCAGTCCTTATCAGTCTAGACTACTCGAAGTATTTTTTTATTTTTTCTTTCGCTTCATTTGATACAATAACAGTTGTTCTATTGTAGAAGAACGTTGAAGGCTTAGAGCAACCCATTGCTTTTTTTAGTAGGGCATTGAGAGATGTTGAATTAAAATATGACATCATGGATAAGCAAGCCTATGCATTGGTTAAATCTCTCAAGTATTTTAGAGTTTATGTGTTTCATTCAAGAGTCATTGCTTATGTCCCATCAACTTCTATAAAGGAAATTCTCATTCAGCCAGATATAGACAGAAAAAGGAGAAAGTGGATTACTAAAATCCTTGAATTTGATCTGGATATTAAGCCTACCAAATTGGTTGAAGGCCAGGGTTTAGCCAAGTTGTTGGCTGAATCAAATTTCTCAGCCTTGGGGATAAATTTCATCAACTCATGTTTAGAAAATCAGCAGGCTGAATTGACTGAGAACGGTTCTCAAGTAACTCCTACTTTGGAAGATTGAAGCTGGTACAAGGCCATTATATTTTTTCTACAGAAATTACAGCCTCCAGATGGTATGGAAAAGAAAAAGGTGAGAGCCTTAAAACTCAAATCAATAAAATATTTCCTTATTGATCAAGTCTTGTATTGGAAAGATCCATTGGGAGTGCTTTTGAGGAGCCTAGACCCACAAGAAGCCCAAATGATTTTGTCTGATTTTCATGATAGTTTATGTGGGGGGCATCATTATTGGAGAACCACAGCATACAAGATTCTCAGGGCTGGGTACTTCTGGCCTAGTCTGTTCATTGATGTTTGTACTAAGATCAAATCCTGTGTTAAATTTCATAAATTATCTAGAGAGAAACAACTCAAGTATTTTCCATTAAAGCCCATGGCACTTCAGGACCCTTTCAATAGTGGGGACTAGATTTTGTTGGGGAAATTCATCTCACTTCCATTGGTCAACATAGATGGATCTTGACTGCTACATATTACTTTACTAAATGGATAGAAGCTATCCCTACAAGGAATGCTTCCCACAAAGTGATCATTGGTTTCCTTGAGGACATTATGGCAAGGTTTGGGTGTCCGAACAGAATTGTCACTAATAATGATGCATATTTCAAGGCTGAACCATTGATTCAGTTCTATGAACAGTTTGGAATCACATTGGTTCACTCTACCTCTTAATACCCCCAAGGGAATGGTCTTGCAGAATACTCTAACAAAAGCCTTATAAAGATCATTAAAAAACTTTTAGAGGAGAACAAAAAGGCATGGGACTCAAAGCTCAAGTTTTCTTTGTGGGATGACAAATGTGACAACAAAGAGGTCCTTGGGACTTTCTCCTTTTCAACTAGTATATGGAGTTGAGGCCATTTTTCCTTCTTAGCTTGCCTTACCTATGGAAAAATTCTTCCAAGATTACCAAGGGGAGATGGATCATATGATCAGAAGGATTCAACAGTTGGTTGAAGTGTAGCAGACTCAGGAGAAACTTGTAGATAAAGGATATGATCATCAACTAAAGATCAAGTAGGCGTTCGACAAGAAAGTGAACAAAGAGGATTTTCAACTGGACAATTTGGTGCTCAAGTGGGGTGCATCAAAGAAAGATAAAAGAAAGCATGGTAAATTTGAAGCTTTATGGATTGGTCCCTTCAAATACTCTGAGGTATTGTCTAATAACACTTTCAAGTTGCAAAATATGGAGAATGAAAAAAAAATTGGTGGCCCTGTCAATGGGCATTTTCTGAAAAAGTACTTTGCTTGAGCCTTAAGTGGCTTTTCATGCCATTGTAAATATCATGTTTCTTTTATTTTTGTTTCAATAACTGACCCCATAGCCCCAGGATAAGGCACTAAATCTACTCATTCTTGGCAGCCCACAGGGGGCATGCCATCCCTTGTGGAGCCAATGTTATCACACTAAGTTGCCTTGGGTTTTTTAGTTTGTTTTCATCTTTTCCTAATCCTTAGATTTTAATTTTTTAATTTCACCCCTTTTAAAAAATGTGTTTGATAGGACCCCCTTGATAAATAAACTGTTGATTCATGACTTATGTTTTGATCCTCATTCGAATTAGGACTTAGGACCATTTTTGTTCATGACTTAACTTTGATACCCCTCATGATTTGTCACTAGGATCGATTCACTCCGCAAATAGCTTGATTTGGAAGGCCATTTTCCTCACTCATGTCCTCATAGCCCTTCTTTGTTGTCCTTTCCTTACTTGTCCAATCATTTTTTGAAATGGAGCACTACCCACTCATCAGGAGTTTTCGTAGCACCTTTCCCGTTCATCATATTCAACCATGATTTATGATTACAATGCTGATGTCGTATTCCTTGTATTCAACACCAAGAGTTGGTTAAAATATGCCTTCAAGATCTCGTATTTACAAGCTCTAATAATGGTTTGTGAATTTTGAAAAATCAAGATTGTTGCACTGCAAAAACTCCCAGTTTTGACCAGTCGACAGCAGTGCTACCATATCCAATGTTGAGGTAGATTCGGAGGCCAGGATGTAATGTCCCCAAGAGCGAGCCCCATTGAAAATATTGGTTATGAAATGAATTGTAAATATGTTTTATAGGCTAGTGAGCAAAGTTTGTATAAGCTGGTAGGCTTATGTGATTGTTAGGACAGAGAGCCTAAGGGTTGAAGGCCAAGAGCCTGATTTTGTACCTGTATGTATGCAACACATTAATAAAATATAAACATCACCACATGCAGACTGACCACGATGAATGAGTGATGGGGGACTAAGCTTCCACAGAGTGGGCAAGGGATTAGAGGCTGGAAGTTGGGAAAAGGGGGCTAAGTGTTGAGCCTTGGGACTTAAGTCCATGGGGAATAATATTTTAATATTATTCCAAAAGACATGTGAATAATATGTCTTATCCTAAGTTCTTTTGGAATGACATGTGACTTCCAAATGGTGGAAGGAATGCATGCTGATGGAAGCATGTAGCTTCATGGGTGACAAGTGTCAACCCAAGCACATGCAGATAAAATTGCTGAGTTGAGCCGTGATGGGGGTTCCTCCTCCACTCTACCCTATCGTCTGAATGTGAACAGTCTGAACTCTGTAAGAAAACCCTAGTGTATCTTCTGAACCGTACACCTCGTCCGACCCGAGAAGAGACCTCGTACCATTCTGAAAATGTAGGAAAAGTCTGTGTTGATTTTGGGAAAGCTGAGACATCCTCTTCCTGAATAGATCAAGCCTATATGTGGAATCTCTATCCCCAAGCCATAACCGCGAGACCATTCTGTCATTGTTGATCCTGTTGGAAAGCTCGTGTCTGTTTTCCCCGTTGGCTGTTGTGGCCATGCAGTGATGAAATGCGTATGGCTTGTTAGCCGATTTGTATAACACTCTCTCTAGGTGAGAGAGGTGGTTGAATTGGAAGAACAGGTTGCTTATCCTGTGAGTTGTTATAACCCTAAATTGCACTACCCCTTCTTACCTGGCATCAGGCCAACTCATGCCTTTTCCTAGCCAAAGCCATGCTAAACAAATCCTCAAAAAACCACTTAAAACAAGCAACCCGCTCCCTAACTTCTCACTGGGCGCGGGAAACCGCTTGCTGTCCTTATACTGCACGCGAGCATCCGCGGGCTAACCCAAAACAGCACGCGGGTACCTAATAAAACAAAAAATCAAGAAAGTTTCCGCCGGGACACGAGGCTTTTTGTCAGTTAACTGGAACTCCGAGCCATGCATCGCCGAGAGTTCGCCAAAAACCCTAGCTCCTTATAGCCTATAAAAGGAGGGGTAGGGGTACTATTCAAAGGAGGAAAAATCATAGCAAAGAAACCCTGCCAAATTGCCAAGCCAGTTCTGTCCCAACCCTTTAGCCTTGCCTCAATCTTTAGGAGAAATTCATGCAGCAGTAGTTGGAGGACAGAAAGAAGAGGAAGAGCCCAGGATCAGGATTGAGGAACGGTGGCCGATCTCAGAAATCATTGTAAGTTGATTCATATTGAGATTAATGAAAAAGATACTTTTCCCG